>ML781557.1:1293542-1352781 GCA_009831015.1 Picea engelmannii | reverse complement strand
CCTGTCATGTCGACCACCATGTTGCGTTTCCCTCTCTGCCACCTGTATTCCACTGAACCATGCAATAGGGCCATTTCTCATTGGTTGTTCTCTAACCCTGTTGGGATTTGTTCCTATTAGCCATTTGCTAACCCTGTAGGGATTCGTCCCCATTAGACGATCGCTAGCCCTGTCGGGGTTCGGCGGTTGCCAAGTCAAGCGACTCGACATCACTGTAGCGCTGAGGCATGAAATATGAAAGAGGTATTGCATTTATTTGGACTGTGATCGTGACGCACGACCACATGGGAGCGGGGAGAGAGAAAGAGCCAGCTTACGCTGGTCCTCCATGGATGTTTAGGGCTTCTGATTCAGCAGAAGACCAGAAAAATCCGATTTAGGTAATGGGTATGTGACAACAATCTAGTTGAAAACTCATGGCGCAATGATCGCGCCGCTTCAAAAGATTTTGATTTTTTTTTATCCAGTCCTTTTCCATCTGATCTGATCGAAAATCCACAGTGATCTTGATGGCGTGGCATTCTTTACTATTTGCAATCTAAACATAACACTTTAGATATCATCGAGATTTCGTGTAGACGTTTCTTCAATATTTTTTAAAGTGCACCTCCTTTATTTCTGGACTATGTAGCCACGTCCTCATGATGACACAAACACTTCTGTAATGGTGCAAAACCTTTACTATTTATTTAGTAATCAAACTCTGCGTGATTCAGTGGAGATATCTCTACTATCTTTATATGATAAATTGGTCCATCTCTGATGGGTTCTATCACAATTGATTTTCACTTCCCAAGTGTGTAAGATGGAATCTTATTTCTCACATATATTGCACATAGAACTACACCATCCCAAAACATCAACTTCACATTCTTGAAAAATAGCATTGAACGTACGATATTCAAGAGTTTCTTGTTCATTCTTTATGCTACACCATTTTGCTAAGGATTGTATGGAACGATAGTTTGATGCTTGATCCCATGTTGGAAAATATAGATTTCAAACTCATTTAAAGTGTATTCCCTTCCATTATCAGTACAAAAAGTGACAATATGAAATTGAGCTTCATTTTCAATCCATAGATAAAAAAAAAAGTTTCAAATCCTTGAGATTTTTGTTTCAACATATACACCCAATACATCCTAGTGTAGTCATAAATAAAAGTCATGATATATCTATTACCAAAGGTAGATGGAATAGGCATGGGGCCATGCAAATCAGAGTGTATCAACTCTATCTTTATATTTTCTCTTGAGGTGGAATCATGAAAATGATCCTTGTTATGTTTACGAAGGATAGGAGCCTCACATCGTTGCAAATTGTTTGGAATGGTAGGAAGAGAAGAAAAAAGTATTTTTATTAAGCATATGAAGAATATCATAGTTGAGGTGCCCAAATATAGCATACATTCACAAGATACTAGAAGAAAATGTACCTCCATCATGGTGAGAAAGGTATAAAAAATTCAATGCATGTGCAGATGTCCCTTTCAAGTTCAACAATTTGTCATCTTCCCATCCTGTCACAATGACCATGTTGTTGGAAGATCTCCTTATTTCAAATTTCCCATCAAACATGTGAATGGAATGGCTTTGTTTTCGAATGTGCATAAGAGGTAGAAAGTTCCTCCACAACTCAAGAATATAGAGAACATTATGTAAAAGAAATTTCGGGAACCTAGACAATTTTAGCCTAATGGTGCCAATTCTCGTAGGTTTGAGACTAGATCCATCTGGAAAACGCATTTTGCTATCAAAATTTTCATTTAATTCTTCAAAGAATTCTCTCTGAAAAGTCATGTGGCAAGTTACACCAATACCAAGAAACCAAGCATCTCTCCAATAACAAATGAAGTTTTGAAGATTTCTTCATTTATGATAGTATTGTAATGAGTAATAACAAATTGAGTGGATTGAGGAGCTTTGTGTCTTCCTTCCTACTTGTATTTTTTCTTCTCCCATGGAATCCTACATGTGTTTTCCTCACATCACTTATTTCCACAATGGACATAGTGAATATCAGAACTCTCATGGGGATTGTGCCTACCCCTCCGCCTCTAAAATTCTTCTTTATGTGTCCTCTCTTACTTCCTTCATGTGATTGATTTTTCCCTTTTCCGAAAAGAGATGTCATTTTTTTCAACCAATATGACCAAGATACCAAGATGTTCATAGTAATATTCTCTATTTTGAATGAAAATTAATTATTGGAGATCAAGGAATAGGTATTAGAAACTGATACCCAAAGTGCAGTTCAATCTTGCAAGGGTTAAACCCTGGTGCCAATTTGTTGAAAATTCCAAACTCTATCTTGGGCTTGAAAACATGTGGTATTTTTCTTTTGTTACAGATGATGAAATTATATTTTTTTGAATACCTTGTTGTAATCTAGGGGATTGTGAAAAGAGGTTACTAGTAGCACTTCACATGTATTATACAAACAACATACTGATACACACACATAGAATATAGAAGGAAGAGAAAGTAATAGATATACGAACAACCAATATAATCTATTATGTCAAGATAACACAATATACCACCACTTTCTTACATTCATGATCCCATATTTAAACTCCGAATTAGTTATCAGGTAGTTATAATTGTTTAACTTTTTTGGTTTGTCAGTTGACCTACAATTCGACTTTAAATTCCCAGTCAAATGTTGTTTAGTTGAATGGTGGGTCTAGTCGACAGAGTTAACTAGACCCTCAAACATCTTCCCCACACCCAAATTCTTCTTTTTCTTGAAGAAGAGGGAGATTTACATTTTACAATTTTTAAGAAGTACCAACTCTTAGAAAATTCCATAAGTGAGGTCATTCAGTCTAGATCCTTCATGGTGTATTGGATGGTGAGAACTATGCTCTTCTTGGATAGTTGACTTTTGTTGCAAACATGGTTCACTCACGACACTCACATGATGCTTTTGACTACTTTAAGGATCAGCAGGTTGGAAGAATGATTTAGTCATACCTCTTTCCCACATACCCTTGTTGATTATGATGGTCAATGTTTACAACTCCACTTCATTAGGTCTTATTCGGAGTCAAACAATAACCAAGTGGTGCAGACTTGCCTTTGATCAAACTATTCCCTATCAAGGGTTGGGTGTGTTCCTTTTGTTTTTTGGAGAGATTTCCTTCTCATATTTTGTCGATGGTAATATTTGATGTTGTGGATTTTCATGTTCTCTACAAGGATTTAGTTTAGATACCTACTACTTGCCAAAATTTTTGGCTAATTGAGAACCTTCTTAAGAAAAATGGTTTATGTTGGGGGGAATATGCATGTATCATGATATTTCTAACCTGAGCACTCCATTGAAAATTTCTCTAGCTCACAAATGAATTCTTCCAACCTCACTTAGGTTACTTTTATAGAAAAATTGGCACGAATGTTGAGCTATTGGAACAAGCCAAAATGATTGCTACATACTTCCCTGTGTACTTCATGTCATTATTTTATTTTGTTTGGTGAATTGTATTTTCATGGCGTTGGTCAACCTGACATGGAATTAAGAACTTACTATCGACTATCCCAAATGAAAAATTGAATTCCAGTCAACATCTCATCAATTGATAATCAAAATTGTTGTTTCATGGTAGCCTATTTGGTTAGGATACTTGGTTCTCACACGAGAGACTCGGGTTAAAATTATAGCAATGGAACCGATGTTGTAATCTAAGGGATTGTGTAGAGAGGCTACTAGTAGTACATCACATGTATTATATAAGCAACCTACATATACACACACATAGAAGAGAGAAGAAAGATAAAGTAATGGACAGACCAATAACCAATATAATTTATTATATCAATATAGCACAATATACCACCACTTTCTTATATTCATGATCTCAAGATTATACTCTTATTTTCTTATCAGGTAGTTATACTTTTTAACTACTTTGGTTGGTTGACTTGACAATGTAGTCAATCGACTTACAATTTGATTTTCCATTCCCCATCGACTGATGTTAGGTCAACTGGTGGGTCTAGTCGACATATTTGACTAGGCCCTCCAATAGACCCATTTGAGGTATTGAAGACAAATTTCGATTGATATAATATTCTTGTTCTATTGTATCCCATGGAGTGATAAAATGTTTCTCGAAACTCAAGGTATGCATGGTCACACTAGTTTAGAGACCTTTGATACTCCAATCAACGATATCTCATAAACTAGGAAACAAAATGAAATTATGTAAAAAATCCATTTGGTCCAATAAAGAATTCTTTAAAACGAGCTATAATATGCCTCTAAAATGCTCTATAGATCTCGTGGAACCTGTATAAAAACCACCGTCAATAATGAATTTTTGGTTATCAATGCTTGGTGTTGAGGCTCCTCAGGATAAATGAATCTCACAAAAGAAAGGTTTGGAAATGACATCAAAACTCCTATCAATGGAGTCAAGAAGAGTTACCAGAACTCTCATCAATGGCCGCTCATTTGTCTCTTTCTCAATGACGGAAACAACAACACTAGAATAAACTATGGAGGAAACTACTGAAGGAAGCAACAAGGGAGAAGGGAAGCATCTTGGGAGAGACCATGGATTTATCAAGAAATCCTCACTTTGATGCTAGTGTCATGTTAGGGATGAGTAACTCCACAAATGAATTGATTTGCATTAAAGTGAGACATTAGTTAATAAAATATGAAGTGACCTTCGGTTGCATATTCGAAGAGGTATGAATGACTCTTCCTATTCACGTATGACTCTTCATATTTTTTCTAAAATAATATTTACAATATACCATAATCCCAAAGATTAGGTATCAAACAATATCAAGATGCTAAAAATGAAATATTTTTTCCATCCTAATATTTTGAATGTCATCCAAGCCCTATGTGAACAAAACAAAGTTATTCTCATTAATATTCATACTAGTAGCAACACAATAGATTTGTAAAATATATTTGAAAACTTAGCCTCCACCATCATTACTAAAACAAAAAATAAATACACATCAACAAAAAGGATTTGTGTTAATGATTCACTCATCCCCACATTAATGTGTATGTATAGAAACCTTAGGACTTTCTTATATTTAATAGAAACATCCAAATAGGTGAAAACTACAATCTAACTAATGAACTTACCTATGGATATAAATATTACTAATATTAGTTTTTTTTAAGGAGAGGAAGTTAAAAAAAAATGTTTTAAGTATTTTTTTAAAAACTATTTAAAAAAAATGTAAATTTAAACAAATTTAAGAAAGAAAATAGAAAAAAATATATTTTAAAAAGAGAGATTTCAACTTTTTACCAATTTTTTTATAATGTATTTTAATAAAACTAAAAATATAAACTATTTAGGAAAGTCAACTTAAAACAATTTTGTTTTTCATCACTGTATTAAGTTCTTTTGATGATAAAGAAAAACCAAGTCTTAGAGGTTAAGCATCTTTCTTTAAACACAAACATATGGGCTCTACATTCATTGATGTTTGAACACTATTTGTCTACATGCTAACGTCCCATCCCAACCAAGCCTAATAGATTCCAAACTTGCCAATTTCACAAAATTGGATTTTTTAATAAACCCCCAAATCATCAAGCTTATGAAGTTGATGTTTTTTAATCTAACACAAAACTATTGATTTTCACAAAGTTGCCCCTTTCTAACAAACTTCAAAAACTATTAATTTTTCTCAAGTATTCATTTTTATATATCACACAAATAACATATTTCCCTAAGACGCCTTTCACTAAGGTTTCTCCCTCATTTACCATCCTATTTGCATCCTTATTGAATTCATGTTTAATGGTCTATAAGGATATTCTTATGTGTGGCTCACCAAAATAAATCTTAGACTTACAAAATGTTATAATGTATCTATGCTCAATCCTGTAGTATTGATAAATAACTAGGGAGTTGTAGAGAAACAAGTCCCTGTCGAGAAGGTATAGGAACGTTTAGGCATGGGGACAATTCAACTCTTGTAGCATCTTTATGCATATGCCACCTTTGTATTAAATTTTACTGGTCACTTTCTTCAAGCTCGCCTGGCTCTCCAAACATAACATCTACTCGTACAAGAGGTTTGACTGCTTTGCATATCTCGTACCACTGAAGATACAAGTTGCGTGTTGAAATGTTCAGAAGGAAAGTATCGTCTCAGAGAAAAATTGAAGAATAAGCATCTTCCATAGCTTGAGCATGCTAGAACAATATGCAAAAATAAATGCAAATCTATAAATATATGCAAGGAAAGTTGTGTCTCAGAGAAAAATTGAAGAATAAGCATCTTCCATAGCTTGAGCATGCTAGAACAATATGCAAAAATAAATGAAAATCTATAAATATATGCAAAAATAAATGCAAATCTATAAATATGTACATCAAAATAAATATATGCATCAAAATTAAGCATAAATTAATCCCAATCTTAAACATGCAAAATTTATTTTTCTTGCTCAATATATTCAACATCCAACTCCATATATTCAAGGTCAAAAATCTTGACAAGATTCTCTAAAATGAAATGATGCTACGTCATCCTCATCCTTATTTAGAAAAAAGCACTAAAAAATTACGATTAAGTTATAAAACACAAAACAAAAAAAAAAAAAATTGACTAAAATGAAATGATGCTACGTCATCCACATCCTTATTTAGAAAAAAACACTAAAAAAATTATGATTAAGTTATAAAACACAAAAAAAAACTCTGGAATGAAATCAAAACTGTCAAAACTCATGCAGAAGTTTTGGTAGCCGTTGAAGCTTCAAACAGAAATGGAAAAATCCTTAGAAAAAAAATCCCCACAATATTAAACGCTGAAACCTCATGGAAATTTTTTTTGGTAGCGGCTCAAACAGAAATGAAGTTTTCAAATATTTGAAAAACAATCTTCTCACACGATTGATAATATTGTGATAGACAATTGTATGAATTGTTAACAAAGTAGCAATTTATTTGTAGCTTGGTTTGGTGTTGTTTGCCTTTGTCTTCATCAAAGTAAAAGCAGAAGATAACATAAGACAATCAGGGAAGATAGGTAGAAATTTTATCTAAATTTTGGTTAGAATCATAATGATATTGAATCTATTTCTACACTAAAAGTGTTTCAATATTTCTATGTTTGCTCCTTTCTTTGCAAAAATACTAGTGGCTATCAGTAAAATTTCCCCACAAGATCTATCCGTCAACTAATTAAGATTAATTAGTTTCATAAGATCTTGTTAAAATTTTATAGTTGTAATAGTTCCAATCTTATAGTTGTAATAGTTCCCATCAGTCTGATGGAGTAACAACAAGGTTAAAAATTATTTGCTCCACTTCCATCTAAGTGTCTATAGGCCTGATAGAACTTTTGTGCATCACTTTTGCATCACTTTTTTTTAATTCAAGCCTTAAGCCTGTGAAAGTAAAACTTGATCACTGTATTCTGGAAAGAGTTGAGTAACCCATACCATAGTAAAAAGATCGATCCTCCTACTAACATTTGTTGATATTGGTATAGGAAGGATGATCATTTTCTTGGCACTTGTCATCAACCCTTCAGCTAACATCGATCCTCCCGCTAACATTTGTTGATATTGGTATAGGAAGGATGATCGTGGCAAGCACTTGATAAATTGGGAAAATCAAGGCGCCATGATTTCTAAATGAATGACACATGACTGTTTCATCACCCACTACCCCATCCACGTGGGGGCAAGCAGAAGGGTTTGTGAAGCAACGAGATAAGAACTAACCTGGCATCAAGACTTTCTTTCCTAAAGAGTATTCGATCGGAATAATAGTAATAGTGGTACCCAGGACATGTATTAAGTTAAGTAAGTGTTTTGGACGCTGGTGTCAACTACTTGACTTGGTAAACTAACTTAAGCGAGATCTGCTACTATGTAGGTAGGGTGTGGTGGCTGGAAGTATGGTGTTTGGCAGGAGGAAGCCGCAATTACCATGTAGAATTCACCAGTTTGAATTCATTATAGCCAGAACTTAAGAGATTAGTTGGGTTGGGGGTTAGCACTTAGACCACCATTCATATTACCTCATCCTACTGGATTCATGCTTGTGTGACCTGCTCGTCTAAGAAGAAATCCGTTCAAGTGAAACAACAACTATAATTCCCAAAGTCATGAGTGATATCGCACCATCAGACATAGCCAAATCAGAGCATTCCGTCAAGAAAAACACTAAGAATTGATCGCTTGAGTAGACCACCAGTATCACTTATAGTTGTATAGCTATGATGCTTGAGTTGTTGGTATTGCGCATGACAATTTTTGGCCGAAGCTTTTGTTAAATGATACATACTTAATAGAATGAGCTACACAATTGGAAGGCTAGGTTTCTTGCAGCAATGGAAAGGACAAGTATGGGCTAATTCATCTATCAATGGGAAGTAGAAAATGGGGCAAAAGATTCCAGTAAAACGACACAGGGGATGAAAACAAAAATACAAAGAAATTTGGTAAGGCATTAGCCTCAGCACTCAACTCTTCTGATTTCAAGCCATATTGTCACCTAGATAGACAGACAAACATAGGAATTTACTAGAAAATCAAGAGTAGAGTAGAAAATTTCAAGCGATCCAAAGTAAACAAAAAGGTGTAACTGACGGATGAATCCCGTATGCATTTCTACATGATATTCATGAAAAGAAATTCAAAGCATATGGCGATATAGATGTTGATAGTAAAGATGAATTCTCAAGACTACTCAGTGAGAAGATGGATTATTATTCCAACAACCCAAATGCATACATGATTTACAGTGTACTAGCACAACTAGATGAGGTCCGCCATGTGATACTAGAGAAATTTGAGAAAACGCTGGAGAGAGGGGAGAAATTGGAGGTCTTGGTACGTAACACTCAATGCATATGTGACCAGAATTTCAAATTTTAGAAGCAAGCACGTCGTTTTAAGAGCGACCATTAAATTTGATAAGAAATGAGATCAGGGAACAATGGAACAACAAGACAAGAGCTGAACAAAGCTTCTTTGAGGCACTGAAGTTGTTGATTTTCCAGAGATTCCCAGACAAAGGGCGCTTGATTAGACGAGATTGCACCCTGGTAAATATGAGACTGCAATGGAGGGACGACGAGACTGCTTCCTGTTATGACCTCTCCTTATTCCTAGGTTATGTTATGTGATAGCTTCTTATGTAAGAAGCTTCCATGCGTTCAGTCGCTGGGTTATGTTATGTGAAGGTTGCTTATGTAAAAATCTTCCATGCGTTTAGTCGCTGCCATGCGTTCAGTTGCTGCCACGTGCAGATGTCCATGCATATGTCCCTGATAGATATTAGGGATGTATTATTCATGAGAAAACATTTAATGTTAGGGAAGTAATGCTAACTTGAAAGTTAGCATTACTTCATTTTGTATAAAGTTTCCAAAGTTAACGTTCAAACCAGCTAAAATGTGAACCTTCATCCTAACTTTGCCTTGATATGAGGCCAAATAAGAGGCCAAACTAAAAAACCTATGATATAATATGAAATGGAACTTGAAAAAATTAGGAATTTGAAAAAACTTTAGGTTAAGTTCGTTGGTTTCTGTGCCAGACTAATAGATCTGTAGAAAACCGATTACTATAGTCCCTACCAGCCCAAAGGGTAGGGACTAATAATGGAACTACACCAAAGATGAATACAATGGGACACTATAAAACTAATGTTTCTCCTAGGAAATATGATGTGGGAAATCCCATCAATAATATGAAGGATTGCAACTTTTTTCTTATTTTAGTGAAAGTACAAGAAAACATATTGAGAAAATAAAGCTCAATGTGGAGCTGCAACACAATATGTTCAAATATATTTTCCTACAAAATTTTCTTTCTCCTTTGCTTTACCATCCCTTTATTTATCTTAGTGCTTGCTCTACTATGGACCATGAAATTGCTACAATGGGAGTTGAACCCATTTCCCTCCTTTTGAATAGGGTTTTAACTCCCTTTATTGGTCGTTAAGGTTAGGGTTTTTAGTTGTTTGATACTTATAGGAGTGCCTAGTAACCCATATGTTAATAACCCCATATGGGTGATTCACAATGATAATATATGGCTACCACTTCGATCTATAGAGACTAATGAGATTATAAATTTTACATACAAACTTATTTCAAGACACTTAAAAAACCATTGAAAATATATCAATCTATAAAATACAATGATAGAATTTATGAGAATTTTCCTCTAAGTTAGTGATCCAAAATTCCACTTCTTTTCCCTTAACTAAAAGATTTTCAGTTTTGATTTATCAATGTGTTTTTTAAAATTCAATCCAAAATAAATCTTATAGGTCCCCAATTCTATCTTTCCCACACAAAAATATCAATAAACTCACATAGTAATCATGGTGAACCATTTTGGATCATTTACATTCGATATGTTGGAAGTTTTAGAGGTTGAAAGATTCGCTTATCCTTTGTACCAAATGCTCATATTAAAGCTACATTGTGTTGTATATCCATGTTTATAGTGATGGTTCTTAACTTTTTTTTTTCTTTTCATTTTGTTCTTTATTGTGGGTTTATCATAATTTGTTCGTTATTGTGGGTTTATCATAATTTTACAATAATTTTACACTTAAGGAATTTTATTTGGGTTTATCATAATTTGTTCTTTATTGTGGGTTTATCATAATTTTATAGTAATTTTGCACTTAAGGAACTTTATCATTTTCATGACTATTCATTTTTCTTATTGGTTATCATAATGAGATTTTAGAAAAACAATCAAGAAGCGTATTAATGTTTGAAATTATCATATAATTGGATTTTAGAAAAACAACCAAGAATGAAAGAGTATTAATGTTTGATTAATGTTTGAAATTATCATATAGTTGCTCGCTAGTAAATTGATATTTAAAAATGGTTATGTTCATAATTAAACAACTTTGACATTTTCATTGTTTTGTTATTTTCGAGTATATCTCTGTGATTTAAGAGTTAAAAACCATGCCATTTTTGTTTTTAAGTCTTATAGTTTGGGATACATCCATTTAATTTGAGCATATGCATTTGAAATTTAGCATTTGATACAATGCTTTAATTTTGAATTTTATAAATTTATTATGTAACATGTAACCTAATTTAATTTTGAATTTTATACATTTATTATGCAACATGTAATCTAATTTTAACATATGCATTTGAAATTTAGCATTTGATACAATGTTTAATTTTGAATTTTATGCATTTACTATGCAACATGTATCTTAGGGTTGTAAATCAAATTTAACATTTATATAATGTTTAATTTTGAATTTTATGCATTTATTATGCAACATGTAACTTAGGGTTGTAAGAAATGTTTTGAAGAATTATAGATATAAAAGATGATCATTCTCAAATCATATTTCAAATGTTGTTATGTTAATTTATTTATCAATATATCAAATGATCTAGATATTTTATATTTTGAAATGTACATTATTTTTATTGAATATGATGTTATTTGACTAGTACAAGAGAATAATGTTTAAATACTAGGTTAGTTTTTATAGGAAATCTTAGATTATATTAATTACAAAGTCCACCACTCTTATATTGCAAAAAGAGTACAGGGTGAGTGAAAGATAAAAATGGTTTCGAATGATGTGTTAGTTGTGATGAAAACATAAAAAATCAATAATCTATTAACTTGGAAGGTTGATTTGAGGTACTTTCACATTGAATTTGAATATGGTGTGTTATCACACAATTTGTACTTTGATAGTAGGAAAGGTTTAAAGAGGAGAAAATTGGCGTAACATGAGACTATCCTATCATTGTCACCTCAATCAGATGTCTCTTTCTATTTAGGGTGGTAGGCCCAGGGGAGACGTCCCCAGTGACTTGGGGTTTTGAGAAGGAAAGGATAAAATCTAGGTAAAGGTCCCCTCTCACAAGTCACCACCAATCATAAAGTCCGGTTTAAATAACAAATAAAGAGATAATATACCAGAAGTGTACCTGGATGAAACAAAGCAATGATAAAACTATATATTTGCAAGAGCACTTGCTGGTTAGCACTTCATAAATACCGTTGACTTTCTTAAATAAGACAATTTGTTGAATATGATCAAGTAAACAAAAATCTTATAACAACAATGATTATAGAGCAATACTTCACATAAAATGTCTTAAGACTAGCTTCAAAATGACTAAAAACCATTAACCATTGAAGTCATATCATTAACATTTGGAAGAAGCATATAAGACAAACTATAATTCATCCTTTACAATTGCTTTATGAGCTTTAAATGCTGCATTAAATAGCTATAAATTACTTTAATAACAACAACAAGTAGGTTGGTATATCAAGCTATTCTATGGTTAGAAAAGTGTAAGTAGGTTGTTTGCAGAATAGGTTTTGAAGGTTGTTTGATCAAAATATTCAAAGGAGGTCTTAGATTAATTCTTTCTTAGGGAAAATGGAGTCAATAAAGTGGATGAAAGTGTTGAAGGAAAAGGATGATAATAGAAGATCCAAAGACAAGAGGGGTTGATGAATGAAGTGTTGGTAAGCCAAGGCTTCAAACACCAAACCCTAGGGGAAAATGACTACTAAGGTGTAGGTAACCCTAGGCCTTAGTAGATTTTCCTCCCTCTTTAACTCAAAAAATGAAGTAAGTGACAGCTAAGATGAAGCAACAAGTGCTAGGGTGTTGCAATGGAAAGGCCCTAGCAATGGCTTCAAGAAGAGCGACTCATTGGCACAATCTAGTAGGTGGATAGCAATTGAGATAAGGACAATAACGTGTGTTTAATCTTATAGTGTTTAGGCTAGGAATTTCATAATATTTAGAAAAATGCAAATCAAATATACTATAACCATTCAAAAGAAATAAGAATTGCAAAATTTTACTTACATTCACCAAGAATAATCTAGTACATCACCCAGTTGTAGACTTTCCACTAAGAAAATGCCAAAAAACACCAAAAATAGCCTTCCTTCAACAAGTGCGCACTAAATTTCAGACATGAAACCCTAATTAGGGCACAAATTCTAGACCTCACAAGTGTGAGTGAAAGATGATAAAAAATAAGAGGCAATTTCCCCTTATTTATACAATACCAAAGACCAAAATTAGGTAAAAAAGGTCGACATGGCCGGTTACAAATAATAACCAATTTTTACATTAAATGTCATAATTAAACCCTAAATCAAGCTGCTAAGGTAATGTAATGCACCTTTAGGGTGATGTTAGTCCCTTTTTGGGCAACGTTGGCCTCTTGGAGAAAAATGTTAGGCCTTCTTGGGCCTCAGGAGCCTACCACACAACTTGGCACACAACTGCCTCCAAAACATCCCAAAGCACTGGATGACATCATGGGTGACCTGGGTGACGTCATGGGCCTTCCAAGGCATACATCATGGTGGAAAGGGAACAACACCTCTAGGTCTAGGCCTGCCAGGCTACCCCTGGTGAATTGTCCTCCTCTCTCTTTGATGAAATCCTATGATCTGTCTCTACCCCCTGCTAGTGTCTCAACATCCATATGGTGGGATTTTAGCCCCATGGAGGTCCGAACTAATCATATCTCCATGTGTACTTGTCCATCGGGGTACCTTTCCATTGGGTGTGGCCCTGCAACATCAATAGATACGCCAACATCAACAGATATGCCCTCCATGGGCTCATAAGTCACAGGGATCATAGACATCTAATTATCAAGTTTATTAAACATGTGCATAAAACCCCCTTTACCTGGACAAGTGCTCAAAGACATTATACTAATCTACAAGCCAAATTTGGAGGAAACGCTAGGACGTCCTATTGGGATAATGCTCATTGGATGTGGGATGTTTCCGAGTGAATTCAAACCTAGGCCATGTGAGTGGATGAGGTGGTAAGGGATGTCTAGGTAAGGGGTGTAGTGATAGCTATGATAGAAGTTAAAATTATGCCATATATTACTAATTTCTTTCAATGCACATCGACTCGTAGTGCAAAAGGGCCCACGAGTTCTCCCTCCTTGGCGCTTAACATGTGTTGTCTTGTGACTTGATTTGGGATTGGTTGTTTTCGTTTGGAATCGATGTTAATATAATCGAGATTGGTCTTAAAGGCCCAATCATTTTTTTTTAAAGTGACAAACATTTATAATTTTGACTATATAAAAAGATAAAAAGGCATATAAATAATTTTTTTTAAAGTGCCAAACATTTATGATTTTGACTATATAAAAAGATAAAAAGGCATATAAATAAAATAATGCATATTTAAGCCTTTGATGTATAATCAACAACCTTTAAAATTAATAAATGGCCCATTTCATACTCTTTGAATTCTAGCTTAATATGTGTTGTTGATTGCTGGCTTAGTGACTGGAGCTCAAACCTTTGACATTTTAACATTTTATCATGCTTGAATAGATAGTGACAATAAAAAATATATATATTATCATGCTCAAATAGATAGTGACAATGAACAAATAGATTTTATCATGCTTGAATAGATAGTGACAATGAATGAATAGATTTTATCATGCTTGAATAGATAGTGAAAATGAACGAATAGAGGTTAGAAGATGAGAAACTTAGCAGTCATGGTCGAGGATAGAAAATTAGCAAAACTAGCAATCGCAAGAATGACAATGTTCTTGTAACAAAATAGAAATCATGCATGTAGTTTCAGGTGTTAATAGTTCAACCTTTGAATCCTCGTAATCATATGATCTTATTTAAGTTCCTTCTCTAATGAAGTGGTTGGATCTTCTTCAAGAGGTGAAGATGGCACTTCAAAAGGAGATTCCAAAGATTGATCCAAGATATGGAGACCCCCTTTCGTATGTGTAATATCATCATCAAAATCATGATATGTCTTTACATGGGTGAATTTATCTAGATGATCAAGATACCATTGAATAGTCTTGTCATTCTTGGTGGATTCAAGAAAAATCAAATAGATCTAGAAAGAATGAAAATTCTCTTTACCTCATTGTAAATAAAATATGCCTTGGTGGTATTTGAGTACCCCAAAAAGATGCACTTTTGACTCCTTACACTAATATTGTTTCTTTTCTCCTTATGAATTAAGGCATAACAGATGGAACCAAAAACCTTGAGATGCCTCAATGAAGGAAAGAAGCCATTCCACATTTTATAAGGAGTCTTGTTCCCAAGTGTGTAAGATGGAATCCTATTTCTCACATATATTTCACATAGAACTACACCATCCCAAAACATCAACTTCACATTCTTGAAAAATAGCATTGAACGTACGATATTCAAGCGTTTCTTGTTCATTCTTTTTTCTACACCATTTTGCTAAGGACTGTAACATCCTTCAACGCCTACCAATAATAAAAGGCATGTCTTCATCAAGCAACCACTTTGGAGGCACCTCGCCTTTCAAGGTACAGGTTAATTTTGATATTCCCATATTTGAAGGTCAGATAGATGCGAATGCCCTAGACAAATGGTTAAATCTACTAGAAGGTTATTTCTTTGTTCACCATTTTTCTAACAGGGAAAAGATCACATTTGCACTCCTTAAGGCTCTCCCCCATGTCAAACATTGGTGGGAAACTTATTGGGAGAAAAGTTCCATGGAGTCTGAAATATATGGGGCCAATCCAACTTGGGATTTTTTGTGGATGCGGTCAAGGAAAAATATTACCCTGTTGGAAACTATGAAGACCAGTACATGAGATGGACCACACTGCAGAAAGAGAGGGGCCAAGCAGTTTTGGAGTTCACCAATACCTTCCATACCTTGCACACCAAGCTGGGTATCAAAGACTCCGAGCAACATTTGGTTCTGAAATATCGCGGGACTCTACACAGATACACCCAAACCGAAATGGATTTTCTGGATATCTCATCACTTGGTGTTGCATATAGATATGTTGTTAAAATCGAGCAGAAATTTAGGCACCAAAACAAACGGGAGTTCGGATCTGAAAATACACAACAACCAAAGTATGAGAAAGACGACCCTAACAAACAGCTTCCTTAAAACCATTCTAAGCCATAGGAAAATAAGGATCACCAGAAGATGAAGAAGGACACCAGAAAATGGTGTGATTTCCACAAAATCCTTTGGCACAACACTGATGAATGTCGCTCAAAACAATCATTGGTGGTCGAGATCAAAGACAAGGAGTCGAACCCTAATTCAGAATCTGATTAAGAAAATACTGATAGAAGATAGATCATCGAGGCAGACCCCACTGCTATTTTCTTGACTACAACAATTCATCCAGAAGAACCAATAGATTATGAATAGGGGGGTCACCTTTTTCATTCACAGAAGTGGGTGAAGGGGACCCCGCTGCATTTTATTTTTGATAAAGAAATCCAAAAGAACCTCATTTCAATAGAGGTCATCAAACAGTTGGGACTGTCGAGAACACCACACCCACAACCATACAACATTGGGTGGCTTCATCAGGGACGAGATCTTCGTGTCAGCAAGAAGTGTTGATTGTCATACAACATCCATCCTTTCAAGGATGAGGTATTATGTGATGTTGCCTCGCTGGATGTCTATGATTTTCTCTTGGGCCAACCATATATGTGGAAGCGCCATGCTATCTATGATTTTTAACATTGTAGTGTCATTGTTACTCTCGGGGGGTCATCTCTACAAGATACCAGAGGTAGTTCCAACAAGTGTCCCACCTAAACAACGTCACAACGCAGTATCTCATACTACAAAATTCAGCTTCTTCACAATCTGTTCAGAAGGTGAACAAAAGGATACTGCAACCACTACAGCCTCGGCCCAAGCACCTTCTATCCAACAGAAGCAGGTCAACAAGGTTGCAATAAAGAGAAAATATTCCTTCTTCACACAATCATCTCATCTAGCCAGACTGGTTAAAAGTGTCCAACCGTTCCAGCCATAGGTTCGTGACAACCTTCAACAAGCTAAGCAACGCAACTTCTCTAGCAAGGCAAGCAACTCACCAAGATTCAGATTCAACAAACGCTTCCCCCTCTCCCCCAGGAACTCAACGCAATGGATACCATTGCTTCCTAAGGAGGAAGGATTGATCCAGGTGGGTATTGGTGGCCACCCACCTATTCCACGGGCTCGAAAAATAGTTTTCCATCTTGGTATTTTTTTGGCGGTTTTTTGTGTTCCAAACTTCTGGGGCCGTTTTGAGGACCTAAACGACGTTTTTTGGGGATTTGGGGCCTAGATGACCACTAAAGGCACTCACCTGGGCTAGTTGAAAGTCGTTCTTCTTGGTTATACCTTTCCAACAGTGTATCAAGTGCCCCAAACGAATATCGTATGCAAAAGTTACTCCCCCGGGAAGTTGACGTATAAACTACCCCCATCGGGGCTTGAAAACCTTTTGGATTTTCATCTTCCAGGGTTAGGGTTTAGGATTTTACTTATGTTAAAAAGGCCTTTAGAGCCTCATTGTAACAGTCATCTTCTTGCGAATGAGAGTAGCCATCACATATCTTCTTAGAGATAAGCTGCCACCATTCTAGTGAGTCTTTCACTCTGTATTTTTACAGTCTTTGTACATTTCTTTCATTAATAGAAATCATGTATTATTGTATTTCTCTGTTTCTGGCAATATTTATGTGTAGTTCATTGTAGTATCTCTGCTTTCATTTCCTTCTAAATAATAATCTGGATCAGTGGTATTAGATCAGATTGCTCTTGGTCGTTTTTCAGTGCATGTCCTCGACGAGGTCCGAGTATAGAAAGTTGGGCCTCGGACTTGTCTCTCTCGAGGAAAATCGCTCTCGTGCGCCCAAGAAACCCTCCATGGCGGAAGAAAATAAAAACAACGGAACATAATATTCTATTAATCTGCTGTTTGAGCAAGCTCTTGCATGACAGAGGGACAAAATGATGGAGAATTTTTCCCACATCCTTCAACGCCTGTCGATAACAATAGGTGCGTATTAATCAAGTAGCCACTTTGGAGGCACCTTGCCTTTCAAGGTACAAGTTAATTTTTATATTTCCATATTTGAAGGTCAGATAGATGTGGATGCCCTAGACAAATGGTTAAATCTACTAGAAGGTTATTTCTTTGTTCACCATTTTTCTGACAAGGAAAAGTGTAAGTTTTTAAACCTATGAAGTAAAGCAATGCATATAAATTCTTAAACAAAACATAAATTAATCAATGTTTCATACACATAGTACACATAGATTTATGCTGGAAACCCTTAATTGGCAGAAAACCATCCTTCCTTGGTGCTTCACCTTTCAACTCTTCATTGTATTAATTTCAGCATTCACCATACAAAATATTCAATGTTTTGGGTGTTCTGTAGCTATCAAAACCCTAATCCCTTAATTCAGGATTAATTTATAAAACCGCTAAAAATAGCAAAAACCGCCCAAGGAATTTGGGATCATTAGAAATAGTTGTCGAATATGATGCGCCCACACACACACATGCAAATAATATAACACATACCCGACAAAAAGATTACCTTTACACTCCTTAAGGCACTCCCCCTTGTCAAACATTGGTGGGAAACTTACTGGGAGCAAAGTTCCACAGAGGAGTCTAGAATATATGGGGCCCATACCACTTGGGATTGTTTTGTGGATGCAGTCAAGGAACAATATCACGCTATTGGCAACTATGAAGACCAGTACATGAGATGGACCACACTGCGGCAAGAGAGGGGCCAAGTAGTGTCGGAGTTCACCAATACCTTCGATACCTTGCGTACCAAGATGGGTTTCAAAGACTCTGAGCGACATTTGGTTCTGAAATACCGTGGGGCTCTACACAAATATATCCAAACTAAAATGGATTTTCTGGATATCTCAACACTCAGTGTTGCGTATCGATATGCTGTTAAAATCGAGAAAAAATTTAGGCACCAGAAAAAAGGGAGTTTGGATCTGCAAATACATAACAACCAAAGTATGAGAAATATGAGCCTAACAAACATCTTCCTAAAAACCAATCTAAGCCACAGGAAAAGAAGGGTCATGGAAATATGAAAAAGGACACCGAAAAATGGTGTGATTTCCACAAAATCCCTTAGCACAACACCGATGAATGTTGCTCAAAATAATCATTGGTGTCCAAGATCAAAGACAAGGATTTGAACCTTAATTCAGAATCTAATTCAGAAAATACTGATAGATGACAGATCATCGACATAAACCTCACTGCTATTGTTGCGACCACAACAATTCAACCAGAAGAACCCATAGATCTTGAAGATGGGGAGCACATTTTTCATTCAGAGATGTGAGTGAAGGGGACCCCACTACATTTTATTGTTGATTATGGAAGCTAGAAGAAGTTCATCTCAGCAGAGGTTGTCAAATAGTTGGGATTGTCAAACAGTTGAGATTTTCGACAACACCACACCTGCAACCATACAACATCGGGTGGCTTCGTCAGGGACGAGATCTTCGTGTCAGCCAATAGTGTCAATTGTCATATGACGTCCAACCTTTCAAGGATGAGGTATTATGTGATGTTGCCCTGTTGGATGTTTGTGATGTTCTCTTAGGCTAGCCATATATGTGGAAGCACCATGCTATCTATGAGTGTCAACCCCGTAGTGTCATTGTTACTCTGGGGGGTCATCTCTATAGGATACCAGAGATATTTTCGACTATTGTGCCACCTAAACAATGCCGCAAGGTAGTATCTCATATTACAAAATTCAACTTCTTCATAATCTATTCAAAAGGTGAACAAAATGATACTGCAACCACTACAACCTTGGCCCAAGCACCTTCTATCCAACAGAAGCAGGTCGACAAGGTTGTAGCAAGGTGAAAGATTCCTTCTGCACACAGTCATCTCATGAAGCTAGACTGGTTAAAAAGGTCCAACCCTTCCATTCACAGGTTTGTGACAGCCTTCAACAAGCTAAGCAGTGCAACTTCTCCAACAAGGCAAGCAACTCACCAAGATTCATATTCAACAAACGCTTACCCCTCTCCCTCGGGAACTCAACGCAATAGAGACCATTTCTTCCTAAGGAGGGAGGATTGATCCAGGTGGATATCGGTGGCCACCCACCTATTCCATGGGCTCAAAAAACAGTTTTCCATCTTGGTATTTTTTCGGCAATTTTTTCGAGTTCCAAACTTCCGGGGCTGTTTTGAGGCCCTAAACGACCTTTTTTGGGGATTTGGGGCCTACGTGATTGATATTAGCATTCAGCTAGGCCAGTCAAAAGTCATTATTCTTGGTTATACCTTTCCAATAGTGCATCAAGCACCCCAAATAGAGATCGTATGCAAAATTTACGCCCCCAGGAATTTGACGTATCAACTACCCCCATCAGGGCCCGCAAACCTTTTGGATTTTCATCTTCCGGGATTAGGATTTTGGATTTTACTTATGTTAAAAAGGCCTTTGGAGCCTCATTGTAACAATCATCTTCTTGCGAATGAAAGTAGCTGTCACATCTCTTCTCAGAGATAAGCTTCCACCAATCTAGCGAGTCTTTCACTCTGTATTTTTATAGTCTCTGTACATTTTTTTCATTAATAGAAATCATATATTACTGTATTTTTCTGTTTCTGGCAATATTTATGTGTAGTTCATTGTAGTATCTTTGCTTTCATTTCATTCTCAAAAATAATCTGGATCAATGGTATCAGAGAGGGCTTCTCTTGATCGTTTTTCAGTGCATGTCCTTGATGAGGTCTGATTATAGCAAGTTGGGCCTCGCACTTGTGTCTCTTGAGGAAAATCTCTCTCGCACACCCAAGAAACCCTCTATGGAGGAATAAAAAGAAATGACGGAGTAAAAGATTCTATTAATTTGTTGCTTGAGCAACCTCTCATGCGACAGAAGAACAAAATGATGGAGAATTTTTCCCACATCTTTCAACGTCTGTCGATAACAACATGCACGTCTTCATCAAGAAACCACTTAGGCACCTCGACTTTCAAGGTACAGGCTAATTTTGATATTCCCATATTTGAAGGTTAGATAGATGCAGATGCCCTAGAAAAATGGTTAAATCTGCTAGAAGGTTATTTCTATGTTCACCATTTTTCTGACAGGGAAAAGATCACCTTTGCACTCCTTAAGGCTCTGCCCCATGTCAAACATTGGTGGGAAACTTACTAGGAGAAAATTTCCACAGAGGAGTCCGGAATATATGGGGCTGATCCCACTTGGGATTTTTTTGTGGATGCGGTCAAGGAACAATATTACCCTATTGGAAACTATGAAGACCAATACATGAGATGGACCACACTACGACAAGAGAGGGGCCAAGCAATGCCGGAGTTCACCAATACCTTCCATACCTTGTGCACCAAGTTGGGTATCAAATACTCTGAGCAACATTTGGCTCTGAAATACCGCGGGGCTCTACACATATACATCCAAACTTAAATGGATTTTCTGGATATCTCATCACTCGGTGCTAAGTATCGATATGTTGTTAAAATCGAGCAAAAATTTAGGCACCATAACAAACGGGAGTTCGGATCTGCAAATACGTAACAACCAAAGTATGAGAAAGAAGGCCCTAACAAACAACTTCTTGAAAACCAGTCTAAGCCACAGGAAAATAAGGGTCACGGGAAGACGAAGAAGGACACCGAAAAATGACGTGATTTCCACAAAAGTCCCTAGCACAACACCGATGAATGTCACTCAAAACAGTCATTGGTGGTCGAGATCAAAGACAAGGAGTTGAACCCTAATTTAGAATCTGATTGAGAAAATACTGATAGAACACAGATCATTGACGTAGACCCCACTGCTATTGTCTCGACTGCATCAATTCAACGAGAAAAACCCACAAATCCTGAAGAGGGGGAGCGCCTTTTTCATTCATAGATGTGGGTGAATAGGACCTCGCTGCATTTTATTGTTGATAACAGAAGATAAAAGAACCTCATCTCAGCAGAGGTCATAAAATAGTTGGTATTCTCGACAACACCACACCCGCAGCCATACAACATGGGGATGGCTTCGATAGAGATGAGATCTTTGTGTTAGCCAACAATGTTAATTGTCATACGACATCCAACTTTTCAAGGATGAGGTATTATGTGATGTTTCCCCACTGGATGTCTGCGATGTTATCTTGGGCCACCCATATATGTGGAAGCGCCATGCTATCTATGAGTCTTGATCCCGTAGTTTCATTGTTACTATGGGGGGTCATCGCCACAGGATACCAGAGGCAGTTCCAACTACTATCCCACCTAAACAATGTTGCAAGGTATTATCTCATACTACAAAATTTAGCTTCTTCACAATCTGTTCAAAAGGTGAACAAGAGGATACTGCAACCACTACAACCTCATCCCAAGCACCTTCTATCCAACAGAAGTAGGTTGACAAGGTTGCAGCAAAGTGCAAAGATTCCTTCTACACATAGTCATCTCATGTAGACAGACTGGTTAAAAAAGTCCAACCCTTCTTGTAATGTCCCCAAGGCCGAGCCCTGATGTAAAGCTCGCATTATGAATTGTAAGTATGTTTTATAGGCTGGTGAGCCAAGTTTATATAAGCTGGGGGCTTATGTGATTATTAGGCCAGGGGGCCTAAGTGTTGAAGGCCAAGAGCCTGCTTTTCTATATGTAATCATGCAGAGCATTAATAAAAATATAAACAGCGCCGCGTGCAGGCCGACACGATGAATTAGTGATGGGGGACTAAACATCCACAGAGTGGGCAAGGGATCAGCGGTTGGAAGGTGGGAAAAAGGGGCTAAGTGTTGAGCCTAGGGGCTAAGCCTAGGGGATTAAGCCTTGGGAATAATATTTTAATATTATTCCAAAAGATATGTGCATTATATGTTTTAACCTAAGTCCTTTTGGAAGGACATGTGTTTTCCAAATGGTGGGAGGAACACATGTTGAAGGAATGCATGCAGTCGCATGGGGGACAAGTGTCAACCCTGGCGCATGCAATAAAAGGCTGAGATGAGCTGTGTTGGGGGGTTCCTCCTCCATTTGACCCTGGACTATCCTGAGCGTGAACCATCTGACCTCTGCAGAGAAACCCTCGTGCATCTTCTGAACCAAAAGGCATGTATCTGTGTTCATTCTGGGATAACTGGTACATCCTCTGTCTGAACAGTTTGAACCTATGTTGACCCCTACGTGGATTGTTTGTCACGCGTCCCCGAGAACCAGAGTGTGAGTCTATCCTGTGTTGCCAGATTGAGAAATAAGAAGTGACCTGCCATTGTTGAACCTATTGGAAAGCCCGTGTCTGTTTTTCCCATGGGTTGTTGTGGCCACGCAGTGCTGGACTGCATGTGGCTTGTTGGCCAGTTATGCAACACTCTCTCCCTGTGAGAGAGGTGATTGAGGTTGGAAGAACAGGTGGCTTGGCCTGTGAGTGACTCTCTCTAATTGAGAGAGTGCACAGAGGAAGGAGAGAACTCCTGGAAGGAACCCTGTAGCTGCCACAGAGCTCGGAGACTTCCGGTCCGGTCTGTTGCTATAACCCAAGGCAAGGGAGGTTAGCAGCCGAAGGACTGTCTAGGTGACAGAGAAGGTGTATACTCCTAGGGTGGAAAAGGCATGTGGGGAAGGAGAGTCTGTGGGCAGTGAGCATGAGTGCTTCTTGGGAGAGAATTCCTTCCTTGTGACTGTGTGTTTTCCCTGTAACCTCAGCCTAGCCTAGGATTCCCTGCCTTGGGGGTGGAGCTTAGTCCCAGCTCGAGGGTGACCCACTGCTGAGATGACGAGTAGTGTGGTCTAAGGCTGGGAGGTTCGTGGAAGGCCCGCACTTCGTTGGTGTAACTACCATTGTTTTAAATATAAGTACCAGATGATGCTTTAATTATGTTTCTGTAACTCTATGTATTATAATTATCATGTATTATACTGTGCATTTGGATTAATGTTATTTCCATGGATTATTTATGTTAGTAATAATTCTTATGCTTACTCTGAGCTTAAATGTATTTCTAGCTTAAATGCATGTGGATTATATAATGCATGTATGAGTTATGAAAAAAATGGTGTTATAGTTTGGTATCAGAGTGAATAAGCCTTGGTGATAGAAAAAGAACGTTACAAATTGGTATCAGAGCTAAGTAAACTGTCTAAGTAGTGACATGGCCCAGCCTGTTGGCGGCTGGGATGTTACAGTTTGGTATCAGAGCGAATAAGCCTTGGTAATAGAAAAAGAACGTTACAAATTTGTATCAGAGCTAAGTAAACCATCTGAGTAGTGACATGGCCCGACCTATTGGTGGCTGGGATGTTACAGTTTTGTATCAGAGCCAAGGTTTTGACACTGAGCCTAGATGGGCCAGTTGAGTGGTCTTTGGACCGAGGGTGAGAGGAGAAATTGTGTTTGGAGGACCAATTTCAGACCCTGGTATGGTCCGGAGTGTCAAGGAGTTACTTGACTGTGCCTATAAGATCAAGAGGTATAACGGTGTTGTGAAACCGCAGCTGGTGTGGTATATGGCCATAGGGAGAGAGGACTCCACACCAGAAGTGTTGGAGCCTTAGGATCTATTCGGGAGGGAAGGGGAACCCTCATGACCGTCGGATCTGGATAGTGTGCGCAGGATTTAAAAACCCTTTGGAGTTGCATAGGAGTGTGGGAATCGCGATACGCGAACTCCCGAAAACCCGAGAAGATCTATGCTATAGATTTGGGAGGAAGGCTCGACTCTTAGATCTGGTGGAGTCGCTCTTGAGTTAGTTGCAAAAACATTTCAGATTTCGCAAAGTCAGGAGATGGGAAGTGAGGAAGGTGAACACCTCCGAAACCCGAAACCCAAAATCCCAAAACAATCTACACCGTAGATCATAGGAAGGGAGTTGACCGTCAGATCAAGTTGATGAGTAAACTGTAATTTTAGGATTTCGGCAGATGGAAGTTTGAGATGTGGGGTGCATGAACTCCCGATGCCCGAAACCCCAAAACGCCGAAAAGATCTGCGCCGTAGATCTGAGAGAAGATAGGTAAGAGTGGTGGGACCCGATAACGTCACCGATGGTGACGTGGACCCTCCAGAATGTGCCACGTGCGAAGAATAAAGTAAATCGAAATTTCGAAAGTCGGGGGTTGGAAAGGAAAGCGAGTCTGGAAGTCTCAAGAACCGAAACCCCGAAACCTGAAGTCCCGAAGTCCCAAAGTCTTCGGAGACGAAAGAACCGTTGCAGATTTTAAGGGTGACAGCTGTGCTGCAGGCCCGGAGAGCAAGGAAAGCGAATTTTCAGAATTAAGGAATTGAGGTGACAAAGAGTGGGAGTGGCTACATCGTGAATTTCTGGTCATGAAATCCTGAAAGGATCTGGACCATTAGATCCAACTCATCGAGGATCATTGGATCTCGTACAAGAAACCGTGTATCGGATTTCGGGGATAGGAGGGACAAGAGGTTGGGAGTCACTGCATCGTGAACTCACGGGTACCAAAAACCCGAAGTCCCGAAAAGTACAGAGTCGAGCAGAGCTCGGAAAAGTCGTGAAATTGAAACATTTTCTTAAATTTGATTGTTAAGAATGATGAAGGAATTGTCAAGAAATGAAGGTTTGACAAATTCTAGTCGTCTGTGCATTTGTATTGCAGAAGGTTGATGAGTGCTAGAACTGATTTGAATTGCCACAAAGTGAAAAGAAATGGAAGAGACACATAATGCTTCCAGTTCAGAAAATGAAGCTCATAAGAGATAGTGTAGAACTTTTGTATGTAGAGTGTGCATACCCAGTGCAAGGAGTGATTATAGAGGGAACTTGTTTAAGTTCGAAAGACTCCAGGAGACAAGCATAGAGGGTACCAGGAGGGCACCGGAAGTCTTTTGGAAAACACCATCGAAGCCTTCAAAATATTCAAAATCCTTTAAGATTAGGGAGGAAGTCAAGTCTAGAAGAATTGACGCCAAGATATTGGAAAGAAGTCATTGAGAACTTGAACGAGTGATAGGAATCCTTGGAGGTAAGACGGTGCAGAGGAAAGCACCGAGAAGACAGAGTCATTGAGGGTTCTAGAAAAATTTGCTAGGAAGGGCATCGAATTGGTGCAAGTATGCACAGAAGGAACTCTTTCGAGTTCTGAGATGGGAGAAGTGTCACAGGAAGACACTCACAGGGTCATTGAACACCCTGTAGGCTCAACAAAGCGTGCTTGAGAAAGAAGTTACCAGAGGGCACCAATCTCCATTTGAAGGAGAAGGAAAGGGTTGAATCCCTTAGAGGTTCAAGTTCCGAAGCTCAGGAAGGATAGTGTTGTTGTGCACAAAGTAACAAAAAAGAGGAGCAAGAGGTCGAGAAACCCTTTGAGGTTTCACAGTCGACAAAGCTCAAGAGGGACAACATTCCTAGAAAATAGGCGAGATTCAAGGGAATTGAGCTTGCAAGGGAAGTGAAGGTCGAGGCCTTTGAAACTTCAGAAAATATTCCAAGGGGAAGGGATAAGTTCTAAAGCTCAAAAGGGAGCATAACTGTCATTAGATCAGCTAGAGAGGAAGAGATCTGGGTCATCAAATCTAGTGCAAAGAGACGATAGTCATCGGATCCGGAGGAAGGGGCATGGGGTTTAACCTCTGGGAGGTAGAAAAGGAGAGGAGCCATATGGACAGTGGAGACACTTCGTGGAGGAAGTGCTGAAGTTGCGAGAGTCGTTGGATCTTGCAGAGAAACGAGGGGTTTAAGGCCGAGTATCTTCCGATACTTTGAAGCTCAGGAAGGATAGCGACCGTCAGATCTGGGTCAACGACAACCATTGATCTCATTCAAGAAATCATGAATTCAGGGATCGTGAACTTGGAGTGCAAGCCAAATTCTTGGTCACTCCAAGTCTTGAATCGCGAAAGATATTAGCAAGGGTAGAAGCAGACGATGGAGCGCTTCCAGGAAGAAGTGCTGAAAACCCGTGAGCCGTCAGATCCAGCCAACTGCGAGGAGGATAACGCTAAGAGTCATTTAACACTCGAAGTCTCAGGGGAGGTATTGAACCGTCGATCTCAGGGAATATTGAACCGTTGATTCCTTTCATCAGGAAATCGAAAAATCGAAAGAAAAGAAGGGGAAACTGTCTTTCGAAACCTCGAAATGCGAATTGTCAATTCGCGAGGAATTGACTGGGATCGTCGAACCCGGAAAGCTGTGGACCTTTGATCTGAGGCAAATGGGGTTTGGGAGTTTGGACCTCAGAAGAAAGGAGGAGAGCTAGTCCTCAAAGTTCATGAAGGGTAAAGTCCCATAGCCCTCGGAAGTTGGGCCCCAGGTCATAGCTAGAGGTCATGCCGGTGGAAGTTAAAGGAAGAGCTAGCACACACTAGACTCTTGTTTCGGATTTCAGGGATAGAGAGAGTCGAGGGTGACCAATATCGAAACACCCGGTACGCGAAATCCTGAAACGCCTTTTGGATAGGCGCATGGTCATAGCCGGTGGCCATGTGAGAGAAACTTGTGCCGCCGCTAGTTCTCGCGGGTGAGTTTTCGCGCGAGGCCTGTGGAATTGTTCTGTGGAGGTTCTAGTAAGGACCCAAAGAGCTACTCTAGCTTTGAGAGTTGAGGACCCATTGAATGGGAGGTCAGCAGCCCCTGCTGAGGTGGGGAAAAACTGCATCGAAAATGCTCAGGGAAGGAATAACTTTGCATAGTTATTAAAATGGAGAGCACAAGAAGATTCAGGAATCCTGGAAGAATTGAATACTTCTGGGATCCGTAAGAAAAAGTGTTATAGGGAGAAAGAAGTTGCTGCAATTTATGGTAGCAAGTGTGTTTTGGCTCGTTGGGTCAGCCAGAAGAAAGAATACTTTCATGTTGCAGGTGTTGTTGGTAATTTTGTTGCCTCATGAAGGAAGCAACAAAGAGCTGAAGAGCTGGTTATAAGTATGATAAAAGAAGCTTGAAAGCTTCTACAGCTATCATATATTTAGGTAGTATAATTTTTTATGGAATTCATGTAGATATGAGTTTTTATCACTCTTTTTGCATAATTGTTGAAAGGAATTATGGTAAGAATTTCCTCAGCCAAAGCTATGTGATTAAATCACATGATTATATTATTTGAATGCATACCACCGGATGTGGTCAAGGCTGTAGGCCTGTGTTAATTCAAATCTTTTTAGCTTCTGAATGCACACATTGACATAGTAGAATGTCATGTTAATTTGGTTATGGGGTAATAACCAAAGAATTAAAAGATAAGAACTTGTTACAAGCCAGGTAGTCACAGGAATTGAGACTACATTAAATTTTATGTTCAGAAAATTGAAATAATGAACTTACTGTTGTTAACTGTGGACATGCATATGCATAGAATGACGAGTCATTCTATTGGTCAAGTTGATTGGTAATTATGATTGAATTGCCAGGTGCAGATTTTTCTAAGATTATTGCATAAGATGTTGTACATATTGAATTATGATGTACAGAAAATACTGACAATTTGTTGGCAGTATGCAAGATGAAGTCTTGTAGGAAAATTGTAGGCAGTTTTGTGCCTATGGAAAAATCATAGGGATGACTGTGTTCATAATGTGGCAACAACCAAGATGAATCATGAAATAGGACGTCATGTTTTGGGAATAAAAGTTGAATTTCCTTTCGAATTAATTGGAATTCCTAAATGAATTCTTGTATTTTCTCTCATGATAACTGCATGTGGTTGATGCAGATGAGATGATGTTGATACAAGTTAAAATGTTGGCTACAAAGAGTATATCGGGAAGATGCTGCTTGGAAACCTTTGAGGGCAGTTGGAAGTCTTGGAGCCACGGTGCTCTAAGACTTATGGTCTGGCCTGTTGCCAAGTCCAAGGAAGGGAGGTGTAGCACTGATGGACTGTGCTTGTGAAGGTGTATACTCCCGGGTGGGATAGACATGTGGAGAATGAGAGACCGTTGGTTGGAGTACTGCCGAGGTTGGAATGGTTGGAGTGTTGCTGAGGTCTGGTACCTTGGCCTAGACCATGTGGATAAGGATTGTGGACCATGGCTATCTTGGGAAGCCATTGCCCGATGGAGTCATAGCTCTGCTCCGGGGTGGGAGGTCTCTCAATCAAAAGATAAGTATAATTCTCTATTTATTGTATGTTGTGTATGTTGTATACAATTTTAATGTTATTGGATTTGTTTGTATATACATACATATACATTGCATATATGGTTGCATTACTGCATCCATGACTGTACCTAAGGTGTCTCATATTTCATTACTTAAGAAATATATATACCCAATGCTAATCATGTAATCGATTGGAATATTATTCAGGTGGAACCAAAAAGTGTCCTACAAGTGCATCCTGTGCGCATATTGGACAGGAAAATAAAATAGCTCCGAAATCAAGCTATTGAGCTTGTAAGGGTCTAGTGAACCTGGTACGGTCCTGAGGACGTGACATGGGAGCATGAGGACGCCATACAGGCGTAATACCCATATATTTTTGAAGATTTTGGAAATATTGTTGATGCTGTGTGAAAGTTGCACTGAGGACAATGCAAAAATAAGGGAGGGGGATTGTAATGTCCCCAAGGCCGAGCCTTGATGTAAATCTTGCATTATGAATTGTAATTATGTTTTATAGGTTGGTGAGCCAAGTTTATATAAGTTGGGGGCTTATGTGATTATTAGGCCAAGGAGCCTAAGTGTTGAAGGCCAAGAGCCTACTTTTGTATATGTAATCATGCAGAGCATTAGTAAAAATATAAACACCATCATGTGTAGGCCGACACGATGAATGAATGATGGGGGACTAAGCATCCACAGAGTGGGCAAGGGATGAGGGGCTGGAAGGTGGGAAAACGGGGCTAAGTGTTGAGCCTAGGGGCTTAAGCCTTGTGAATAATATTTTAATATTATTCCAAAAGACATGTGCATTATATGTTTTAACCTAAGTCCTTTTGGAAGGACATGTGGTTTCCAAATGGTGGGAGGAACACATGCTGAAGGAACGCATGTAGTCGCATGAGGGACAAGTGTCAACCCTGGTGCATGCAATAAAAGGCTCAGACGAGCCGTGTTGGGGGGTTCCTCCTCCATTCGACCCTGTACTGTCCTAAGTGTGAACCGTCTGACCTCTGCAGAGAAACCCTCGTGCATCTTCTGAACCAAAAGGTGTGTATCTATGTTCGTTTTGGGATAACCAGTACATCCTCTGTTTGAACAGTTCGAATCTGTGTTGACCCCTGTGTGGATTGTTTGTTACGCGTCCTCGAGAACCAGAGCGTGAGTCTATCCTATGTTGCCGGATTGAGAAATAAGAAGTGACCTACCATTTTTGAACCTGTTGGAAAGCCCGTGTTTGTTTTTCCCGTGGGTTGTTATGGCCACACAGTGCTGGACTGCGTGTGGCTTGTTGGCCAGTTGTGCAACACTGTCTCCCTGTGAGAGAGGTGATTGAGGTTGGAAGAACAGGTGGCTTGGCCTGTGAGCGACTCTCTCCAAGTGAGAGAATGCGCAGAGGAAGGAGAGAACTCCTGAAAGGAACCCTGTAGCTGCCACAGAGCTCAGAGACTTCTGATCCAGTCTGTTGCTGTAACCCAAGGCAAGGGAGGTTAGCAGCCGAATGACTGTTTAGGTGACATAGAAGGTGTATACTCTTGGGGTGGAACATGCATGTGGGGAACGAGAGTCTGTGGGAAGTGAGCATGAGTGGTTCCTAGGAGAGAATTCCTTCCTTGTGACTGTGTGTTTTCCCTGTAACCTTAGCCTAGCCTAGGATTCCCTGCCTTGGGGGTGGATCTTAGTCCTAGCTCGGGGGTGACCCACTGCTGAGCTGACGAGCAGTGTGGTCTAAGGCTGGGCAGTTCATGGAAGGCCTGCACTTGGTTGGTGGAACTACCATTGTTTTAAAGATAAGTACCAGATGATGCTTTAATTATGTTTCTGTATCTTTTGTGTATTATAATTATCATGTATTCTGCGGTGCATTTGGATTAATGTTATTGCCATGGATTATTTATGTTAGTAACGATTCTTATGCTTACTCTGAGCTTAAATGTATTTCTATCTTAAATGCATGTGGATTATATAATGCATGTATGAGTTATGAAAAAAATGGTGTTACAGTTTGGTATCAGAGTGAATAAGCCTTGGTAACAGAAAAAGAACGTTACAAATTGGTATCAGAGCTAAGTAAACCGTCTGAGTAGTGACATGGCTCGGCCTGTTGGTGGCTGGGATGTTACAGTTCTAGCCATAGGTTTGTGACCACCTTCAACAAGCTAAGCAACGCAACTTCTCCAACAAGGCAGGTAGCTCACCAAGGTTCAGATTCAACAAATGCTTCCCCCTCTCCCGTGGCAACTCAACGTAATGGAGACCATTGCTTCCTGAGGAGGGAGGATTGATCCAGGTGGATATCGTTGGCCACCCACCTATTGCATGAGCTGGAAAAATAGTTTTCCATCTTAGCAGTTTTTCAACAGTTTTTTGGGTTTCAAAATTCCGGGGTTGTTTTGAGACCCTGAATGACGTTTTTTGGGGATTTGGGGCCCAAGTGACTTCTTAAGGCACTCATATGGGCCACTCAAAAGTAATTCTTCTCAGTTAGACCTTTTCAACAGTGTATCGAGTGCCCCAAACAGAGGTTGTATGCAAAAGTTACACCTTCGGGAAGTTGACGTATCACCTACCCCCATCGGGGCCCGCAAACCTTTTGGATTTTCATCTTCTAGGGTTATGGTTTTGGATTTTTATTATGTTAAAAATTCCTTTGGAGCCTCATTGTAACAATCATCTTCTTGTGAATGAGAGTAGTTGTCACATCTCTTCTCAGAGATAAGTTGCCACCATTATAGCGAGTCTTTCACTTTGTATTTCTACAATCTTTGTAGATTTATTTCATTAATAGAAATAATGTATTACTGTATTTATCTGTTTCTGGAAATATTTATGTGTAGTTCATTGTAGTATCTCTGATTTCATTTTGTTCTAAAAAATAATCTGGATCATCTATCAATGTCATTGATAGACACCTCTTGTCGAGATAGTGCAACAACGCTATTGTGTTGCACTAGGCTACGAGTCAATGATGAGATGGCTAGTTGTCCCTGTTGCAAGTTCTCTGCAACATGAGGTTGTTGGGTAGGGGGGTCAGGTCTTCACCTGGGGGATGGGGACCTAACATGGGGTCGCGCCTGGTATGCTCTCGTTCCTGTGTGGTCCCTCGACCCACCCCATGGAAGTCACCAATGTTAAAGTAGTTGACATGCTTACCCATAATAAACTCAACCCATAATTTCCTCAGAAAATATAAGAGCATCTCCTTGTTATTGCAGGGAGGTTTATCAAAAACCATATACCACCTATCCCTCTAGTTTTGACTAATCTGGTGATGGATGCACAAGTAAATAGAGATGTGTTTCCTAGTCAATGGTAGTTCTTGTCCATTTCTAGGATCCCTAAAAAATAGACAATATTTGTTATTTTGAAATACCAAGTTCTTTGACTTGGTTTCCGTCCAAACCAATGTTATAATACTCATACATTTGTGCCCTATAATCATAAATAGAGGTCAATTTCCCTTGGGCACTTGCAATGGACTGCACAATGATGTCCAAAGAAGTGGCCAAGGAGACTCTGCTAGTCTCTCTAGTCTCCCTTAATTGTTCCTCAAGGGTTCATAATATAAACAACCCCTCATCAATTTTAGTGTTTACATTGTGTGGTGGTGATGGGTTGGGGTTTTGATCTTCTTGGTATTCTTTTGAGCGGTTTAAATTGTCTTGGAGTTCTACTGTATTATATATGCTATAATTTAAAATCCATGGCATGTAAATTAGTTTCAATTTTTATTTAAAATAAAAAATTACATTTTTTTTTTAATTTAGATTATTAGGAGCAAAATACTAAATTGGATTAAAATTAAGAAAAATGTAACATACGCGTTGCCATTAAACCTATGTGGCAATCCATGTGGAGGTTCGACCACTAAACCTATGTGGCAATCCATGTGGAGGCCACATCCAAACCTATAAGTATAGGAACGCGTAAAAACGCACACAGAGCCAGAAACTTCTTACACTCATCCCTTGCTTCATTGCTAAATTGAAAATCTTATGTATGTAATGGATTCGAATAAGCCCTTCAATTTTTAAAATTTCAACCCCAAAATTTATGTCTTCTATAGAAAAAATCATCTTTTATATATAACAAAATAACAAAATAATATAAAATTACTAAACCTTCATTTATTTACTAAATATAACTATGATAAAATATAAAAGAAAATTTTGTAAACATGAAAAATAATTTTTTTCCTTTATTTTTTGATTTTCAGGGATTCCAATCCATTGGCATAAAGACAAAACATAAAGTCATAGCTTGTCGTCGATAATGTGTGTGCTTTTGGAGACTTTGACTAGACTATTATAGAAGAGATTAGGTGATGATTTGTAAATATTTTTTTAGGTGCATAGGTTTACAATCTAGTATAAAGTTATATTAATAAAAACATTAAAATCAATTTAATTAAAAAATAATAACAATAATAAAAAACAATTACACTTATATATATATATATATATATATATATATAATCAAATTCAATTAAGACAAAACATAAAATTATATCTTGTGGATAATGTGTGTGCTTTGGGAGATGTTTAACAAACTATTATAGAAAAGATTAGATTATGATTTGTAAATATTTTTTTTAGGTTTATAGATATATAATTTAGTATAAAATTATATTAATAAAAACATTAAAGTAAGTTCAATTAATAAAAAAAAATTACACAATAATATATATATATATATATATATATATATATATATATATATCCTGGGGTTTACTTATTCAGAAGAACTCCTACGAAATGAAATATGCTTTAATCTTACAGCCGACTCTAGAGTCTAACACCATACACCATAGATGTTTTCGTTTGAAGGTATTCAATAGTCTATGGGTGATATTTTACGGCTAGCACTTCATCTTTTAATTATAAAGTAATAATTTAGATATTATGAAGATTTAATTTTTTGTATTGGTTAGAAGTTTATTTTTCTTCAAAGTAAAGAAGTATGTTAATCGACTAGATCCAGATTCAAAATAATATCTTAATAGTTTAAGATGGACCAAATTCAATGTAATTCAAAGTATGATTTTTTATTATCGCCGATTAAAGATTGATAAGATTCCCAAGAATTATAGTTTACGTATTAAAGATCAACAAGATTCCCCAAAAATTCTACAATTTAAAATAAACTTAATTAACCTTGTTAGTAGTTTTTACCTGGAAAAATAGTTGTTAATCAAAATCATTACGCTAGTTGTTAATCAAAATCATTACACTTTGATTATCCTTGTTAGTAGTTTTTACCTGAAACAATAGTTATTAATCAAAATCATTACAAATTATCCTTGTTAGTAATTTTTACCTGAAACAATAGTTGTTAATAAAAATCATTACACTTTGAAACAATAGTTGTTAATAAAAATCATTACACTTTGATTAACAAGATTATCGTTGTTAATCAAAAGCTCTTTCAGTGGAATGCAAGATTTTAGGAAGCCGAGAGCTGTAGAGCGATAGTAATAGTAGCTTCAAAGGGTGTCCTGCTGCATTTGGCCACGTGGAAAGTTGCAGTGTTTCTGATGGTTTCTCTGAGCTAGTGTGGGCTTGAGATGAACGATGATATGCTGGGAGTCATAGTTTTCAAGGGAGATTTACATGACCCAAAATCATCCCTTGCTTCTTTGGAATAAAGATGATGACAGCCCATGTTTGTCTGCAAGTGTGATATGCAGCCCCAGCCCCAGAATAGAAAGAGTCACAGAAGTGGTACCGGGCAATCTCTCTTTATCTGGAAAGATTGACAGAGGTCTCTCCAAGCTTCAATTCCTTCACATGCTCTCTCTGGTGATATCGATATCAGTTCAGCCTGAGCTCTTGTTCAAGTTTGACTGCATTGAACTTATCTGCAAATTGTGCCTATGGGTATGGGGATCTAAGTAGTCTTCGAGAGATTCATCTCAACAATAACAACTATTTTGGCCTTTAGCCTCCCATATTCTCTGCAAAGATTGAATTTTATTTCAGCATATTCTTTTCTCTCATAATTTTCAGGTTGAGCTCTGTGATTGACAAGAACTGGTACCTAATTCAACCTTAGTGATTTGTTGACCACAGTATTTAATGCTACTCTGTAAGTAAAGCTAAAATAGTACTGTTCGCAAGCAATTTAGCAATTTTGGAAGTGCTGGGGCTTTTATTCTCGCTTCTCCGTGACTAATTTTTTTTCCAGGCAGGGTCAGTTTCTTCCCAACCAAGAATGCATTGCATTAGGTATATTTTTAAATGGAATCTAGACTCTTCCAAACTTCTGGATCAGATCTTCTCGCAAACTTCTTGATTTAGAAAGCCTTGCAAGCTATTGTCCCTAGGTTCCAAATTCCAATCTTGATCCTCTGTTCTTATTTCTCTCATCTATTGCTCTGTCTCTGTCCTTACTCCTACTTTTTGGTTGGATCTTAGGTCGGCCTTGACCCGTACTCACTGAATAAATGCACTTTGGGGCTAAGAAAGTTGGGCTTTTAGAAGAGCCATTGATTTCATAGAACTAACAAGATTTACTACCCATTTGCTGGTATTGGGTTTTCGTATGGGGGAATGGGGTTTGGACAGCAGAAAACTGTAAAATACCTATGCTAGAAACAGGCTTGTTGGGCTTCGTTGCCCTATTCTTGATCCCATATTTGGTTTGCTGCAAAGAGAAATAGAGAGCAGTCAATGACTATTGGATAATCAAGCCCCTCGAAAATTGATAAGAAAGCCATAACTAAGCGGGGTGCTGACCTTGGAAGGGTTCATTGTGAAAAAGTTGAGAGCCAACATAGAGAATTCAAAACCCAGATCAGAACCACAGTGAAATCCTGTTCAAGCGAAGGAGAAAACACCAAAAAGATTGAGAAAAAATGCTGAATGAGAACGAGTTTTCGTTATTTAATTGTTGTGCTCGTTGAGATCAGAGTTATCTAAGACATAATATTAATTAGTTAGTTCTTTCTTTGCAATTGCAGACAATTGCAGACATACTTACCAGCGTTAGAGAGATGATAAAGGTTCTTATAGTTTGTGTATTGTGTTGATGGCCCCTAGATGCGACATTCTTTGAAGTGATAAGAGGCATTGATCAGGATGTTGTTCGCCGGACCCAATGAAAATCTGGGTAGCTCATCACCTTCTACTTCTCCTACTAAATCCATACCAGAATAAAATATAGGCTGCCCAACATGAAATGATCCATCTTCATCCTCACTTATCAGGCTTATGTAGCTTATAACTTCTTCTTCTGACTTATGTGCTGTAATTTCATCTTCCTTTTCTGTAATTTTGAACTCCATCCATTCTATGCCTACATCGTTGATTTCAAGATTATCTTCATTGGGATTCTGTTCGTCCTCTTTCTCTTCCGCTTACTGACCGGTTTCAACAATTTCCGTTCCTGTTTCCTCTTTACACTGCAACTTGAGGCTCTCCATTCTTCTTAATCTCAACAAGCTCCTTCTTTTCATAAAATTCATGGATCTCTATAGATGCTTTGGTTGCCTGCCTCTCAGATTCCAGTGCTCTAGGCCGTGGTATATCACTGATAATTGCTTCCAGGAACAAGGCAATGCTGTTCTCATTCTGAATAGTGGGCTGTGCAGATGATGCGCTGAGCATGGATCTTTTGGAGTCGAAAATAAAGGTAGACTGATATATAGATAGATGCCAATCCGGGTTACACATAGATCTCCTACCAGGTGGAGGGTGCATGCATCATATTATGTAACGTGGCAGGTGAGGGCGTTCATTCCGTAATGTGTAGCATATTCTGTAACGTGGAGGTGAGAGTGCTCTAATGAGTAGAAGCTTTGCAGCGGAGATGATTTTATGGGTTAAATTTTGTAAATGAGTTAACTTTTTCAATTTTTATTTTTTCTAAAATTGATTCGCCCAAATTCCATAGAATAAATTATTTTATATTAAAGATTTGAATATTTTTATAAAATTATCGCCAAACATTTTACATTTTGCATATTAAAGAATAGTAATATTATCCCATGTTTCTACATTTTAATATAAATTTCCATCCTTAAAATCATCCTTACTCTAGAAACAGTCAATATAAAAATTAATATTAATATGTATGTCATAACAATCAATTTCATTTGGACATTATTGATTAAGGATTTTTTAAAATATTGTATTTGGAAATGAATTATTCTTACAAATATTATTGAAAAATATTTTATATATTTAAAGATAATTATCATTTTTTATCTAATCTATATTTTATATATATATATATATATTATATGTAATACATATAATATATATTTTTCAAATTCATATTTTTAAGATAAATTTTAAAAATTCCAAATAATATTAAGTTTAAAAAAAAAAAATTTAAACAAAATAAAAATTATATTAAAAAAACTTTCAAATGATATTGAGTTTTTTAAATAAAGTGAAAAATATAATAATATTGAGTTTTAAATTTTTTTTTTTTAACAAAATAAAAAATATATTAAAAAACTTCCAAATGATATTGAGTTTTTTTAAATAAAGTGATGAATATATTGAAAAAACAAGGTGAAATAAAAGATCAATGGAATTTGAATCTCTGCTTTTGCAGGGAAAGCAGGGACTACAAGCTATTCACATTATCTACGAAGTTTAACTATTTCTAAAGCTACTTCTGTGAAATTGCATTAGAATTCTAATGCACATGCTTCCATATTTTCTCCCTCTTTTTCTTTTATAATGTATTTTATTTGGGGTGTATCATTAATTTGAAAATTTTTCAAAAAATATATAAAAATTAAATTATTAAAAAATATAAATATAATTTTATATTAATTTTAAAATGAAAATTAAATAATTAAATATAATTGTTTTAATAATTAATTTTATAATATTAAAATAACAAATAACAACAAATGGATAACAAAAAAAAAGTACAAACCAACTCAATAGACTCAATATGTTTTTGTAGTCTTTGCTCTTCATTTTGGGTTCTCTTTTTAATTGTAATTGCTTTTAATTTATTCTTTCATCTTCTATAACACATATATCAAGGTCTTATTATGATGTTTGAGCACATCATTTATATGGTTATATGAATGAGATTATTGTATATTGCATATAACAATAACAAATAGAGGAAATACTATCTATATTTAACAAATATAAGAAAGTTTTTGGTGCATAGATTTGAATTCATGCATAAATTTGAATTACAATATTGCATGTTAGCATTTTGAAGATGTTCATACCAATACCAAAATTGTATTAGCCTATGCTTCTAAAACTTGTACTACAGGTGAAGTGGTGGAGCATTACTTATCAAAATTACTTCAAATATATTCATAATAGCAGTAAAAATTATATAAAAACAACAAATAATGGAAACCTCTTGTTGTAATATATAAGGCAACAAAATTCAAAGAAATCATCAACCAATTATTATTTATTCTATAAAATAAATCTTCAATAAAATTGAAAGGAGACGTGTTAAATAAAAAATATGTCTATATGTTTAACATTAACTTTGAAATTAGAATGTTGTTTGTTAAATTATTTATAAAAAAAAATATGATAATTGTATAAAAGAAAGGTAAAATTAATGAATTTTAAGTGCCAACAACTTAAAAATTCATGAGAATGCATGTTTTTCTTATGCCACTGAAGAAAAGTATTATCACACATAATTAATACACTTAATAGTTACAAAGGTTAATATATTACTATACAATGAAGAGCTTGTGTTCTTAAATCTAAATATAAGCTCAAGTAATCATCCTCATATCAAATTGTTATTATTTTTTAACATTTTGACACGATTATATAACAACTCAATTTTTTTTATAATGTAACTTTATTCATAACCATATGAATAACTACCATACAATTATTTCTTCCTATTCTAAAATAGGATGGTATTTGACTGCCATTATTTTGGTTTTATACCATATTCATTTAATTTTAGGTGTATTCTATTTTATTAATATTCATTGTGACTTAATCCGTTTTGTGCACATTTTGTAATAAATATTTTTTTCTACTGTGTTTGAATTTTGTGATTGTTACACACATACACATGTTCATGTCTCTATTTCTCACATAATCTACAACATAATCACTGATTTCAAATTAAAGTTAAGCCTTTTAGAACTAGAATCAATTTTGATGAACTCAAGGAAAATGAAAAAAATTTGATTATTGGAATTACTAATAAACAAAAATTTTAATAATGAAGAAAGAGATCAATGACTAGTCCATGATAAATTTGCAGGCTAACCACAGTGATAATTGAATTTACAAAATGTTGGGACCAAACCTTTAATGTATATATTTATCCAAGTGAATATCGGTGGCTACCCACCTATTCCAACTAGATCAAAACAATTTTCTGGCAACTTACTATTTTTAGCAGTTTTTTGGTTCCTAAACTTTCGGAACCATTTTGGGGGCCTAAAAAATGTTTTTTCACGATCGAGAACCTCAATAATATCCAAAGGCTTTGATTGAGAACCCAAACCCAAAATGAATCTCCTCATTGATACCTTTCCAATGAGCTATTGTTTTCCCCAAATGGAAATCATATGCCAAAGTTATGCCCCCGGGAAGTTGATACACCAAACTAGCCAAAACTAGGTCCACAAAACTGTTGGATTTTCATCTTCCGGGGTTAGGGTTTTGGATTTTATTTATGTTAAAAATATATTTGGAGCCTCATTGTAACAACCATATTCTTGCAAATGTGAGTACCTATAACATCTCTTCTCAAAGATAATTTTCCACCATTCTAGCGAGTCTTTCAATCTATATTTCTACAGTTTTGTACATTTCGCTCATTAATAGAAATTGTGTATTACTGTATCTTTGTGTTTATGATTATATATCTGATATATCTCTGTTACATTATTGGATATCTGATATATCTCTATACATTTCTTTATTATATCTCCGCTCTCATTTCATGCAAAAAATAATCCAGATCATATATAGTTACCTTTTTAAACATTTAATGCTTTAAAAATGGCCAAAAATTCACATGGTATTAAACTTTGAATTTTCATTCATTATGTGTGCATACAAATCCACCCACCTCATGGTACCAAACATTGAATCAATGGTCCTCGTGGGAGAAGGAGAAGACAACGATGGAACTTTGTTCATGGATGGGAGTTATAGAGATAGTCTAGCTAGGGCATATACAGAGGAGGAAACTCCCAAAATATATTAGGAGATAACAGGAGTGGAGATGGAAATAAGAGGTTGGGAAAGAAGTAAACATCAAATTAGATTGAATAGTAGGAGATAAAAAAGATTGATCACTAGAGCGCTAACTGTAAATTTTGTTACAAATTTGGTTACAAGATCGTTCAAAAACAAATACTTGGCAACATTGCAATTCACATCCAATATATGGCATAACATGTATTTATTCCATTGACTTGAATTTAATGACATCAATGAATACATGTCATAGTTATACAAGATTATGTCGTAATTATACAATATTAGAACTCCAAACATAGGCTTTCTATGTTTGGAAAAAAATTGCATTGTGTGTGTGTTTCAATCGCATTTGGTTAGAGCTCTGCCAAAAGACATCAAATTGGTCAACCAATTAGATGTTTGATAAAAGTAATTTAAATATTATGAAAACATAATTATTTTGTTAAGCATATGTACAACATTGGATAGAAAGAAAATTCTTTGTAGTCAAAGACAAACTAATGAATAACCAATGGTGAATAAAATGTTATAGTCCTAACCTGCAGCAAAAACTAATAAATAAAAAATGAATTTATTAAAAAGGTATTATCTATAATGTTCATGTGAATTTTCACATGATATATTGTTGAGATATGCCAACCATTTTCCCATGACTTTGTGGATTGTAGTAGATTTAGTGGATCCTTCTGTTTAGTTAGTTGTTGAAACAAATCACCGAATTTGTGAATCCACATTAATGTAATCAATTTTATAAATTGTTTGAGAGATGCTATAAATCCATGTATGCCGATAGAGACAAATAGTCTCGAGAGAGGTTGATTGTGTGTAATCCTGGTCTCGTTGATGTAATATCTCCCTTGAATGATAAAAAAACCGATTACCATTGTCCCGTGGATGTTTCCCTGTATAGGGCTTTACCACATAAAAAAGTTGTGTTCAATTTGTGTGTTTGTTGTTGTCTTTGTGTTGTACTTTGTGCCATTTGAATTAGGTTACTTTTATGCTTCTTCTGCACAGCAAGTGGTATCATAGCAGGTGCGCCAAGCAAGCCGAGAATATCTTCATGAATTCAAGAACAAGACGAGTTCAAATGTTTATCTAGAAAGTCGATCCGAGCGCTGGAAGAGTTTAATTCGTGTTTTCTTATCTGGACACTCCCTAAGGAGTGTTGTAGGATCATCCCCTGCTCTCACACTTTAGAAAATAGATTTTTCACATCCGGACACTTCGGGTGTATAGCCTGTGAAGCGTCACTGAAAGGAAGCACCCTCTACACGGAGACATGAACATCTCAGATGGCAGATAGTTGGTTATAAAGTTGTGTTATCATTAGAGTTGCATTGAAAATAGCATTATATGTGACCTAGTTGCACCTATGTTACCAAGGTACCTAGCCATTGAATTGATTATGATAGCTTGCACCAAAACATTCCTTTGAAATTATTATATTTCCTGCAAGAGGAGGATATTAGTCAGGGGTAGGGGTGCCCCTTTCACTGGTAGTTGTTTCTATAAACTTCTCGTGAAGATGTTATAGGAACAACAAACATGTTGATTAAAACAGCCTCGTCTCAATACAATAATGATAACGATGATTGATAATTTTATCTCCTTCATAGTTAGGTTCTAATTTTGTATTTTGATTGTTGAATTCTTTTTTTGAGTCGTATTTGAGTCTCGAAACACTCCCATACCATCAATGCATGCATATACTATAACCATGTCAAATTTCAGTGCATACAAGCACAAACTAAAAAAAATTCAATGTTGGCCCCATTCACAAGTCACTCTACGCGAGGTCAAATTAAAGAATAATTTCCACTAAGTGGTAATTAATGGAGAACCTTGAAAATCATTAGAATAACCAAAGTTAAAATTGGAGATGATAGTATAAACCAAAATGAGTTTCTCTTGGTTTCAAGAATAATATATTCTCTACTGAACAAGGCCAACCATGTGAAGATGGAATTTCATATGTCACCTCCCCTCCCCGCCCCTCACACCACTCTCAATTCCCCAATACCCAATTTATCTACTATAAAATATTTGAAAGCAACATAGTAAGAGTCAAGCATAGAAACTAAGAAAACAAAAATATAAGGTAAATGAAAGAGAACAAATCAACTAAAAACATATAAATACAATATACTTCCTACATTTCAACATTTTGATATCATTAATTTTCTTCTTCATCCAACTCAATATCTGTATCATCTGCTTCAGAATTGATGTTGTAAGGATTGGCCATATCAACATCATCATCAATGTCATCATTTCCAATCATATCATCGTCTATATCATCATCATGAACATTGTCTCCTACATTTGGTTCGACTTCTTCAAGTTATTCATCTAAAACATCGTTGATATCATATTCATCCAAACCATTGTCTAGAACATCTCGTTGAACTTCTACGACGTCTTTTTCTGACACATGAACTAACGACTCCTCTACATCATCTTCTTCTTCAATATCATCTTCTTCCACTACATTATACATTACTAGTCTTTCTCTTGGATCATATCTAACAACATATGACAAACCCCCTCTACTTGGAACCTCTGAGAAAAATACCTATTCACATTGGCTTGGAAGAACATAGGGCTCTAATCCTGGCTCAAAATTCCTTGTATTAACCATGGTAAATCCATTAGTATGTTGATTAACATTTCTATCAGGCTCACCTTCATTCATTCGTAGCATGTACCATTTGACATCGAACATAACTAATTTGAAGGATTTAAAGTCACACTCAAGTATATCATCAAAAAATCCATAGTATCAATTATCAAAGACTTCTGGATGTCTAACACTTCTATATGAAACATTAGTAACTTGAAATACTGTAGTTATCCCACTATCATAAGTTTTCATCTTTTCGTCCAACTTTTTGATGTGGAATTTGCAACCATTGCACCACATATCCTTGTGGTGCTTCAAATGAAATATGTCAGACATGTAAAAACAACATTGTCAATTGATAAACATATTTATACTTGGAAATTATGCAAATTTATAAGAAAAAAAAATGCATATACATCAATATAATATTAAAAAAAATAAAATAGTATGGGTGAATATTCTTGCATGTTTATCTTTTAGACCATATGCTAAATCAATTTCCCTTTGTGTAAGATCAACATCTCCTTTACGTACTTCAACTTATTTTACCAATGTAGCCACACCATACCATGATAACCTACCATTATTAGATTGTATACATCGTTCAATCCATACCATCATCCGATCGAGATTGTTTTCAATGTATAAATGTATTGCATCCCACTCTCAACCAACTATATTAAAATAAACAATTCACATATAATCAGTTACCATGGTATACCTTCATAATAATGGATGATGCAGGAAGACTAAAAAATAAATAAGTACGATATACATAAAAAAATCAAATGTATTATAAATCCCCACCATCTACTTACATGTCACTTTCCTCATTCTACCTTTCCCCAATGGGTGCTCCCCTTCAAATTTGTTGATGGAGTTTACATCCCAAATTCGATCCACATTAACACTTGCAGGTATCTTAGGAAGATATTGAGTAATATAAACCATGGTTTGATATACCATATATCCCTCTACCATAGAACCCTCAGTACATTCTCTTTGTCTAACCAAAACCTTCAATGATTTTAAGTGCCTCTTAACCATCCACATTAGCCTTGTGTGTACAGGTCCATACTTTTCAATCTCCTCAACTTGGTGTACGAGGTAGTGTTCTTGTGCATTGAAAAATGTCGGAGATAGATACCTTTTCATTTCACACATTAGACGAGGAATTTATAACCTCCAATACTTTATATCTTCTTTATAGATTTCTTTAGATGACAACCATCTAAAAATGATGCAATCAAATCACAGGATTCAACAAAAAAGTATATAGTACTACATTACAAGTAAAACACATGCAGTCAAATATAAGTTGTACAACGAATTGAACAAATTACACTTTCCATATAAATCACCACTTACCTCATGTATTTTACAAGATCATATATAACTTGTTTGACATTGTTGTTAAAGTTGTCTGGGAGAGATAGTGGTAGAATATACTGTAACATAAAAAATGAATCATTATTTATTCCCAAACTAGTAGAAAAAAAACACAAACAAGATGTTTCACCAATATAAAAATATATACACCAAAATAATTACCTTAATCAAGGTATGCCAATCATGAGTTTTTACCCCACCCAATTCACCTTTCTTTGTTAGGATATTCTTTATGTTTGAAGAAAATTCAGTGGGAAATTCAATTTTTTCAATAACCTCTTTTACATCCTTGCTTTGTTGCTCTATCAATAAACATGGAAGGGTGCTTATATTTTGGTCGTCTACATTGCTATTTGAATGAATCACATTTTGCATTGCATGATTGGCCTCCTTAATGTCATTACAAATATTCACAATTTTTTCTTTGTCACTCCTTCCATCTAAGATTCGCCATAATGTTTTTGTTACATTCGTCCCTATGTTCATTGTATCAAACAAATGAACAATTTATAGGTGCTCATAGTAGGGGATCCTACTGAATTGTATGGGATAACTTTTCATTCCTCGTGGAATCACACCATTATTAATGTCTTGATGATGACCTTCAAGGTGAAGCATATAAATTAAATATATTACAACAATCCTTGTCAATTAGTACAATGAAAAAAATGAAATAAAAATACAAAATATTCCAAACATTTCATGTATGATATACATAGATGATTTGATCCAATATACCTTGACAATTTCTATTATATTGCAATTTCCATAGACAAGGTGTCATTTTCCTTGGTTTTAATCCAATCTCTTCTTTCCCATTGGAAAGATGTTTCTCAGTACTTCGATACCTATGGTTGTTAGAGAGGAAGTGCCTATAATCATCAAACACCTCATTTCCTAAACTTCTTGAATGATGAGATTTCATCTTAAGACCACAAATTGGACATGAAAATTTACCCTTTGTTTGAAGACCTGCAAGAGATGGATTAAATTTTATATCAATTATTTGGAATATGTTTAATGAAGGGATTATATAAAAAACATGCATGATATGAAATTCATAAAATTAAACACTATATATTAAAGTGCATTGTAATGTTATAACATACCAGAGAAATGTGTTAACCCTGGGGCATCGTGAATTGTCCATAAAAGCATTGCATGGAATTTAAATTCCCTTTATGCACCTACTGGTCTAGAGATATTATACATAGTGATGCCCTTCCATAAATCTAGTAACTCGTCGATAAGAGGCTTGATATATACATTCATATCTTTGACTTGGTACTTACCTAATAAAAAAATATCAAACATAATTATAAGACATAATTGAACATATATGAGTAAACAAAAAAATATAATACATAATTATGAAACAAACAAGACAAATGCGATCTTATCGTGTTAAAAAAAATATTCTGAACAAATACCTGGAACAATCATTGTCAATATTATGTGCTCCCTCTTTATTAACATCCATGGAGGAGTGCTATTTTTTATAACAAAAACAAGCCACACCGAGTAATTAGATATGAGATTTCCAAATAGATTGACATAGTCAGCTACCAATGAAAGCCTAAGATTATGAGGTTCATCTTTAAAATGTGGACATGTTTCCTCTATCTTCTTAAATGCATATCCATCCATAGGCATTCAAAGAACACCATATTTACTTATGTTCTTTGCATGGTAATCCATAAATTGTGTTATGATTTTGCACCTGAACAATCGCCGAAAACCTGGAATTATGGGAATATAATGAAGAACCTTGTGAGGAACCTTTTTCGTTACTTGATCGATTTGATATCTACTAATTTGACATTTCATACATTCTTCTTTTGACGCATGTTCTCCATAATATAGAATATGATCATCAGGACATGCATGAATAGCTTGATACTCCATTCCAATATCTTTCATTATGGCATGTAAATCTTGGTATGTGTGACATAAAACATTTGACGGTGGTAACATAAATTCACCTAACAATCTACAACAAAAAAACTCAATATTGGTTAATGTAAAGAATATTGATTGTACATATTGCATCCAAATTTTACAGATGATCAAATAACAATAAAAATATAGGAAAAAGAAAACATTTATCATCATGTACTAAGTGTGAAAAAATAAATTGCATACCTTAGCAGTTGTGTGACACAAGTGTTTGACAAACCATTCATAACCTTTACATTCACCAACAACAATATAGCAGAGAGAAGACTTGCTTTGGAGCCTTCATAAAGAGGTTTACTTTCCTTCTCAAGTACAGGTATATCAAAAGAACCATCAAGTTGGTCATCATCATCATCCATTCCAACATTATTAAATGTCTCATGGATCAATATGTTTGTCACATGTTCTTCAACTATGTTATTAACATCATCATCTTCTTCCATAGGATCATTAACTTGATCTTCAATATTTGCTCCATGTTCCTGAACATGTGCGTGTACAACCACGTTTTCCTCCACGAGAAGTGCCCCAGGGTGTCGTTCCTTTATAATTACAAACACTCAAGTAATATTAGTGTATATAACAAATATTAAACAATACATAAGTTTACAAATATAATATAGGAAAACAAAGAACAGGAACATGAATCTCCATATTTCCTTTATTGTCCTTATGACCCCTAATGCTTATAAGTCTTAACACTTCAAGGTGTCAGAACAGGAACATGGAATCTCCATATTTATTTTACTATCCTCTTCCTGAAAAATACGATATTCATCCAATGTGCATTTCCACTTTCCATTAGTGATTTAAAAAAAAATGCCGACATTACTAGGAACTAGAACTAGTCTTCAAAACTTTTAAAAATGAAATAATTACCAATAAAAAAAGAGAAATTAACAACTCTGCAAATAATTCTCAAATAGAGCTTCAGTACCAATATCAAAACATGAATCAGAAACTCTACAAAAATTTCTCAAACAGAGCCCTATGCAAGTAAAACAATGAAAATATCCCTATGCTACTTTTTTAATTAAGCTCTAAGGCCAAATTGGATGAAGGAAAAAATAATTATGACTGCATTGCCAATTCATAATATTAGTGGAGGATAATAATAATAGAAATAATAACTTAAGAAGGGACGATATTCATTTATGCCTTCAAGTTGTCCATACTCACTGTAATGTTTTTTAGTTTTTTTATATTAAAAGTATCCTTCTATTATAGCCTCTACATTTTTTACAAGGGAAATAAAATTTCCGATCACCCAAAGACTCAACCAATGCATATCTCAACTCTTGGCATTGTCCTCCTGGAGAAACGTTATGTGACATTTTTCCCTTACAAAACTTTCAGTGATGATTATATTAAAAAATCAACTTCGGTAGTTTAACTATCTGTAATGCAATTAACAAAAAAAAAATGTATTATGACCTAAAAATATCCCTTATAACCTCTAAAATTTGTCGCTAGTATAAAAACAACATCGAATGTCTTTTTTAATATTTCAAACTTTTTAATTATGTATGTCACTTCTGTCGGACTTCTGATGAATGTTGACCAGAGAGACGCTCCTTAACGAATAGAAATATTGACTTCATCAAACATTGGTACACACATCATTGACCTGCTCACCCATTCAATAATCGACGATTGTTGACTTGGTCAACCATCAGATATATGAAAACAGTCACTATTGCCGAGTATTCGACGAACATCTGGGATTTAAAAAAAATAAAAAATGCAAGTAAACTCTAACAATATGGTCGATTCATTCATCAATTTGTAGCTCCCACCATATGGAAACTATTCTTTAAAAATGACATTTAGGGATTGTGGCTCAAATCCATGCCATTCAAGTCTTTGAGACACCTTCTCAACCTATTCATTCTCACATGCAATTAGTCTTATCCAAACACCAATCCATATTTGAACCTCCCCAAGGCCTACCACCCTCCTGAGGTAAGCATGATCATTCTCTTCCTCTCATACTAGGTATCCTCCCACCTAATGTACTCACATATCACTATCCATTTTCCAAAAAAATGAAATAAAAGATATAGTTCAAGAGTTGCTAGCGGCTAGTGTCATATTCCCTAGTACCAACCCTTATTTGTCACCAATCATCATGGTATTCAAGAAATAAGGCAATTGACAAACGTGTCCTAACTTTCAATCTCTCAAAAAAATAATTCAAGGATAAGTTCCCCATTCCCAACATTGATGACCTTTTGGATGAGCCCAAAGGTGCTCAATTCTTCACCAAATTTTCATGAAGGATGTGGATATTCCTAAAACTATCTTTTTCACTCATGAATGCCATTAAAAGTTTTGAGTGATGTGATTTTGACTGTGAAATGCACCTTCTACCTTCAATAATCTCATGAACAAAATATTTCAACCTGTTCTCTGCCATTTTTTTCCTTTAATTTCTTAATGACATCTTCATCTATAGTAAAACTTGGCACGCCCATGTCACTTATATGGATCAATTCTTATAACTATTTATTAATCATAAAATCTTTCTCAAGAGGTCCAAATGTACCTCTGGTGTCTTTGAAATGGAATATTTGGGCCACATTGTAAGTCATGATGGTGTACATGTATATCTGAAGAAAATTGAAGTGATGAAGGATTGGCCTAACCCCAAAACTCTTAAAATTTTAAGAGATTTTCTTGGTCTCAATGTTTATTATAGAAATTTCACAAGGAACTATGGTAAAGGCATCATAGTAGTACTCATGTAAGTGGGATGGCCATTGGATTTACCATCAAAAAAATCTATGAGAGGCACTTGGTAAATCCAACTTATGAAAAGGAGATGATGGTTATATTACATGTTATGGATATATAACATCCACATCTACTCAGTAAAAGTTTTTAGATTAAAACATGTAATCATATCTTGAAAAATTTAGTGGAGCAAAGGATTTCATCCCATGAGAAATAGAAATGGGTCACCAAAATGTTGGGATATGACTGTGATATAACTTATAAGAAGGGTAAGGAGAATGTGATAGTTGATGCTCTCTCGTGGAAGTATGAAGAGGACATGTCCCTTTTTTGACTCTCCTTCATAGTGGTAGATTATTTGAATGTTGCTGACAAATAATGGTTTACATATCCCAATATTTCTCGCCTAATACAACAACTTCAAATGGAACCCCATGCATGTCAAGGCTAGACTTGGAAAAATGAGGAATTTTTATATAAAGGGTGTCTTTTCTTTTTAACATAAATTATTATTATTTATTTATAGGAGGGTTGCAACATCACTAAAATAACCATGAGTTACAAAAATTTCCCAGTTCAAAATGGACTTCAAAAAAAACAAAGGGAAAGGAAAGTATTATATCTGTGACTACTACTTCATATACAAAAAGAGCCCCAAGATTCCATGAATAAACCCCCAAAAAAGAGCTTAACAAAAAGAAATACTTACATTTCATATGCCCTAGTTTACTTTAGTTTCAGGACTATATCCACCTCTGGTTGAGGTTCCTCTCGCTTGTTGCATTCTAGTCTTAGACCCATGATATGTTGGACTTCATGTAACAACCCTAAGTATTTAATCAATTGTCATGGTTTAAATAATTGTTTAATGTATATTAGTTTAATTAATTAATTAATTAATTGTCTCGGTTAAATATTTGTTGAATGTGAATTGGTTTAATTAACTAATTAATTAATTTAATGATTAAATATCTATTTAATAAAATCCAGTTTAATAAATTATTAATTATTATTTTGTATCGGAAGATCAACCCATTCATGAAAAGGGGATAAGGTGGTTGACACCTAATTGAAGGAGGGTAGTTGAGAATTAAATGAAGGAAGAAGGTGGTGAATGATGGGGGGGGGGAGAGAATTGTATTACGAGCTCTAGTTTTTTTATTTTTTATTTTGGAGGATCTGGTTGTGGTTTGAGGGAGGAGCTTGTTGGAGGTCTGTCACATGGGGCACTGGGGTTGCTGGGGATTTTGGGCTCGGAGGGCCAGGAAACTGCAAGGATTCCTGGAGCTAGGGAGCCGAAGAGGCTATGTTCCTAGCTGGATGGGAGGAAAAGATTCAGTTTTCAGGTAGTTTCAAGCAGTCTGCAACAACAGGAAAGGGACAAACTTCTTCTTCAAGAGGTATTTTACCAGTATTAATTTTGTTAAGAATGAAAGTTATGTTGTGTAATTTGTTTGTGACTATTTTGGACTGAATAATTTGAGAATTTGATATCTAAATTGATTAAATTTGCTAGTACTTCAACATAAATTTGATAGATTTGTTATAATGCAAACATAAATAGTTATAATGAAAAATAGAGATATAAATTAGATGTCATGTTCAAGAAAGGAAAAGTAATTTAGATTAAAATTTACTATTTAACTTTGAAGCTTAGTGTAGGTCTTACACATGGTATCATAGCCCTAGTTCAAAAACTTGGACCAGGGCCTACCCACCTACCCAATTTAGGAATGGAACTGTTCCCACCCAGAAATTTAAACAAACCCCCACCTAGAAATTTAAACAACCCCTAATATAGTCATATTGAAACCCTAAATAATCTGTATAGGGTAATTATATATACTGAAAGCATCCCAAGGGCCCTGAAACCCCTTAATCAAATATAAATCTAGGCCCGAGGGCCAAGCTCAGACTCAAAGCTCCAGCTCCAGCTCCACCTAGCCTGCAAGCCAAGCCCACTAATTTTTTTATATACAGATCTATATATATAAACATTATGCTCATCGAAAGTAAAATGGTATAATATTTTACATAGTGAAAGTGTTAAATGAATTTTAACAATTGCGACGAATAAACCAACAATTGATAAATATATATATATATATATATATATATATATATATATATATAAAATAGTAGAAAAAAAAATATGGGCAGTGTGTGCTTAAGCATGAACCACTAATCTTAATACATACCACATATTTATGCACTGATTCCACAAGAAAACACATAAATCATACACATAGCCCAACGCCAAACCCGCCAGACCTCGCCTTAACTCATGCCATATATAACAAAATTAATAACAGAAAAAAATAAATTATTGGGCCAACTACCCTTCACATTCAATCTCCAATTAAAGGACCAAGCCAAAACACAGGTTAACCACACAACGACAGCATGTCATAACACCATCCTCCACCCTCCATGTGAACAAGCCATTGATTTACACCTAATCCAAATCCCCTGTGTAAATGGTAAGCTGATGGGCTTCCATCTAAACAAACAACTCCTTTGAATACTGCATTGTTCAACACAATTATGTTTACTAAAAGCATTGCATTGGTCGAATTAACATCTGGAAATACCTTTCTTGCCACGGATCCTCCATGATATTGGAACTATTTATTGGCATCTATTTACGATGCAGCAAAGTTGAGACCAAAGCGCCTTTCATGGATGAGACAAACTTCCTCACTTTCCTCTCACAGCCTTCACAATCCATGTGGACCTTCATCACTATAGTCTGGAACTGTAACTTCTTCATGTGTCTCGTGTGATTGCCAAAGAAACTAGACACATAATCCAATGCGCCCATAGAGCAGAAACTTTGAAAGAAATCTCAAGTGTGTTTTGAAAGCGACAGAAATATCTATTGCTAGAACAAAGCGCCCAACCACATGGAGGAGGAGCCCACATGGGAGCCTTTCCTTTGCACAACACTACACGGGAGCCAAGCACATGCCACACAACACAGGTTAGTCGAGATCGAGCACCTAAGTGCCAAGCATTAGAAAAAATAACATGGAGGAGTATCCCACGAGAAAGCAAGCTCCTCCATTATAGTTGTCAAGCCATGCACCTGCAATCATCAACAATACAAGTCAATTACCAAAACGACTACATACAGGCCAACGCCCTTGAGCCAGCGTCGAACATACAAACCAACGCCCATAAGACAACGTTGAACACAAGTGATACAAGTTAGCAACAACATACAAAATCAAGCCAAAATATTAAGCCAAAGCCAGTACCCAAGCTCTAGCTATAAGTCACATGGGGGAGGATCCCACGAGGAGTCTAGTGCACAACGCATCGACACCAAAATTAGCGCAACTCGATTCCAAGTGTATGTGCTTAGAGGACTCATCAAATTCCACAAAGAGTGAGCCCAAAGGACCATTAGTTCATTGCACTACGCGTCCAGGCACAACATATTACACCAGGCACAACATATTACACACAGGCCCAGCTAAAAAAAAAAAAAGAATGAGTGGGGGCTCATGGGTTTTGAACCCGCGACCGATAGCCAAGTCGGCACCCAAACCAAGCCAAGAACCCACCACACAATGCTAAAATGACCGGCCACACAAATCCGAGAGATAATCTAAGAATAAAGAAGAAGCGAAAACAAAATAGATAAGGAAGTCATAAAAGACTTGGCTAGCTTGCTCAGGCTTGAAGACCTCCAGCCATGGCGCCTTTCAAAAAAAAAAAAAAAATAATAACAAACGAAAATGAACCATCGGCCTCCAGCTGCAGAGGCAGAGGCGGCCTGGAAGGAATGAGAAATGACTGGGAGTAAGGGCGGATTAGGGTTTTAGGGGGAATAAGAGCCCGGGAAGGCATGTGGGCTTCATGCGTGCTCTACTAAATTTTATTTTTATTTTTATTCTATTTATTTTATTTTTATTATTTATTTATTTTATAAATTGTATTATGATTAAAATCTAAATTATGTTTTAATTACTTTATTTAATTTCTTTTATTAATTTCATTTTTTTTTTAAATAATTAATTACAAATTTTAATTTTATTTCAATGCTTTAATAAGAGTAATTAATTAATTAGTAATTGAATGATTAATTAATTAGCTGTGTAATTAAAATTAACATAATTAAAAATATTTAATGATTAACATAACATTATGATACTAATAATTTTTTTTTATTATTGATTAAATTTCTGTTGGAGCAGATGAGTTTTGAACCAGGTGACCTATTCATCGAGTATAGAGCTTTCACTAAAGACCGTACACCACTGCGCCATGATAGCATTGATAGGTTAATTGTGTTGATCACATGCGAGAGAGTCAATAGTTTCCTTAGGCGAAAACATCGATCTTAGAGGCTTTCGACCTTGACCTAGTTACTTCCCCTAAAGAGAGTAATGTCTGTTGACATACAAGTAAAAAACACTTACGCCTAACCCTGTTTTCAAGTTTAAATTGCACAAATGTGAATTTCCTTAGAATCTCCTTGACAAAATTTTGGTTGATGAAGATTCAATCATACAAGATGGTTAGGACTCGAGGAAATCGAGGTAGAGGGGCATCGTCGCAAGGACCACTAGTGCCACCACCACCATCGCCTGAATTAGCTCTCATTTTGCACTCTTTGGAGGCCATAAATGAGATTCTAAAGGGGTGTCAACCAACAGGGATTGAAGTGGAGCTCCCACAATCTGGAATGGGTAATCCTGAAGCGTTGAGGGATTCAGGGGGAGGGCCTCCACCCGAAGACATCACTAGAGAATTGCAAAAGATTAATCTTCCATAGTTCACCGGGGGTCATGCCAGTGAACATGCAGAGGCATGGTTGGAAGGAATGACAAGATGTTTCTCTTTAAGAGACTATTCTTCCACATCAAAGGCAAAGATAGCAATCTTTCAGCTAAGGGACATTGCCTTGAACTGGTGGGGCAACCTGGAGAGGCAGTTGCACCTTACCCCAGACACCGTCTCTTGGGAACATTTTGAGGAAAGGTTCCGAAGGAAATATCTACCATCTTACTATGAGGAACAACAGGTGGGAGCATTTCATGCTCTAGTATAGGGGAACAGGACCGTGGAAGAGTACAAGATCAGGTTCATGGATTTGGTGAAGTATGTTTCATACATGGATAATGACCAACGATAGGCATAACACTTTGTCTATGGTTTAAACCCTAAGATAAGGGCCATGGTACGGATGTGGAAACCGTCTTCAGTAGCAGAAGTAGTTGAAAATACACGTTATGTTGAGGAACACATGAGCTTAAATGGAGGTATGCGATCGACCTTTCCACATCATCTGGATTCGTGGGGAAGGCCCCTAGGACCTTCTCTAGGGGAGGGAGCTCTAGGCCACCTCCTTATGGTAATAGAGTCACACCAAGGATAGTTTCCATAGGTATTTCAATGGAAGCAAGTGTAGCATCTCTCTCATCACCAATGACGTAAGTAGGTTCATGACCATCTCAGGGAGCAGCTAGTAGGGGTAGGGGTTCCAGGGGAAGGAACTCATTTCAGAGACCGTCACAAAGCAGTGAGTAGGTTCAATATCGTGTTACATGTTGGGGATGTGGAGGACCCCATTACCAGCGTGACTGCCTAGAGTTGCAAGGAGGATTTGTGCATAGAGAAGGAAAGCCCCCGATGGGGAGAGAAAGTGGCAGCCACAATATTTATGCAGTAGTTAATAATCGCCAGGCAGAACATCAATCCATGGTGGTGGAATCGTTAGGTACGCTAAACCATTTCAGTGTTAAAATTATATTTGATTCTTGTGCTACAGATAGTTTCATTTCACCATCTGCATTAGAAAAGAGTGGGTTGGTAGCCTACGAGCATGATGACTTTAAACAAGTCGAGATGGTTCAGGGGAAAAACAAGCGGTAGGACCTAGCATTGACAATTGTCTAGTAGACCTGGGAGTGTGTACTACTAGGTTGAAGGTATATGGCACTGCCCTCGGGATGTATGACCTAATCATTGGAATGGATTGGTTAGAATCCCATCGAGCTATGGTAGATTGTTTCGTAAAAAGGGTGCTTTATGTTGACGATGAAGGAAGTCCAGTAGATATCCACAGTGTACAGAGAAAGGTGTCTCTACACTTTATCTCAACTATGCAGGTTAAGCGGTGCATGAGGCAAGGGTGTCAACTTTATGTCGTGGAAGCAGTGAATGAGAGGAAAGGACCCTCCTTGGATCAGTACCCATTATTGTCATAGTTTAAGGATGTTTTTCCAAACGAGTTGTTAGGGTTACCTCCTGAGAGGGAGCTTGATTTTACTATTGAGCTAAAACCTAGTGCAAAACCAATTTCCAAGAATCCGTATAGAATGATAGTGCCAAAAATTTCTGATTTGTAGATGCAGTTGAAAGAGCTACTCGACTTAGGGATAATAAGGCCCAGTGTCTCACCTTGGGGTGCACCAGTGTTTTTTGTGAAAAAGAAGGATGGTTCCTTATGACTGTGCATAGATTATAGGTACTTGAATTGTGCTATAGTGAAAAATAGGTACCTAATGCCATGAATAGATGATCTATTCGATCAGATGAAAGGAGCAACGATATTCTCAAAAATTGATTTGTGATTAGGGTATCACCAGTTAAGGATTAAGGAAGGCGATATTCCTAAAACTGCCTTTTGAACTCGGTTTGTGCATTACAAGTTCGTTGTAGTACCTTTCGGATTGACCAATGCACCAATAGTATTCATGAGCCTCATGAATGGTGTATTCCGTAAGTACTTGGACCGCTTTGTACAAGTCTTTCTAGATGATATCCTCATCTATTCCAAGAACGAAAGAGAGCATGAGGAACACTTCCGGGTGGTGTTGTCCTGCCTTAGAGAGAACAAATTATATGGGAAGTTGTCGAAGTGTTCCTTCTTCCAGGAAGAAATTCACTATTTAGGGAATATCATTTCTGGTGAAGGAATTTCTGTGGACCCAGAAAAGGTAAAGGCCATTATTCAATGGCCAATGCCAAAAAATGTTCATCAGATAAGAAGCTTCATGGGGCTAGCAGGTTATTATCGGAGATTTGTGGAAGGGTTTTCTAAGATAGTGAAACCCATCACCACTTTGCAACACAAGGGGGTTAGGCATGAATGGACAGAAGAATGTGATAGTGCATTTATCGAGCTTAAGAGGTTACTAACAAGTGCACCAATTCTATGAGTGTCGGATATGGGAAAGGACTTCACAGTCTACATGGATGCCTCGAAGCAAGGGTTGGGGACTGTGCTAATGTAGGATGGAGGAGTGATAGCTTATGCATCAAGGAAGTTGAAAAAACACGAGGAGCTTTATGCTACTCATGATTTAGAGTTGGCAGCTGTAATGCTAGCTTTGAAACTTTGGAGGCACTATCTAGTAGGGAGAAACTTTGAGCTCAAAATGGACCATCAAATTTTAAAACATCTCTTCACTCAAAGGTATCTGAATGCTAGGCAAAGGCGATGGAGTGAGTTCATGAGTGAGTACGATTTTGGTTTTCATATATCAAGGGAAAAGAGAATGTGGTCGTGGATGCCTTGAGTAGGAGACCACGTGTCTTCTCCTTGGTACCCTTAAAAGTCAATCTGAGGGAACGTGTGTTGACGCAACTGCTTGGAGACCGTTGGTATTTAAAGGTTACCTCAAACCTCCAGAGTGGGAGGCAATTAGATCCAAAGTATGAAGGATATAGTCTGGAAGTAGATGGACTATTGAGATATCGAGGAAGGATGTACATCCCCAAAGGTGGGGATATTCGAAGCTTCATACTGAAGGAAGCCCATAGAGCACTTTATTGTGCACATCCGAGTGTGAAGAAAATGTACGTAGACATGAGGAAGCTCTTCTTCTGGGTAGGAATGAATCACGGTGTAGTCCATTTCGTTGCCAAGTGCCTAGAGTGTCAACAAGTGAAAGTCAACCACCATCACCCGACAGGTCTCCTGCAACCACATGATGTTTTTTATGACTAAGTGGGAAGTCATTTCTATGGATTTTGCTGTGTGGTTGTCGCTTACATCTCATAGACACAATGCCATCCTTGTGATAGTTTATAAGTTAACCAAGAGTGCTCATTTTATTCCAGTTAGAGACACTTATGATGTCACTAATGTGGCACGCATGTTTGTAAGTGAGATCATCTATTTGCATGGGATACCTAAGAATATCATTTCAGATAGGGACTCCATATTCACTTCTAGGTTTTGGACAAGTTTGCAGTCAGCGTTGCAGACTCAGTTGAACTTAAGTACAACTTATCATCCTGAAACAGATGGGAAAACCGAGAGAGTAAATCAGGTTATGGGAGACATGCTTAGGATGTATGTTATGGATAATCAAACCCATTAGGAGAAGTACCTACCTTTGGTAGAGTTTGCCTACAATAATAGTTTTCATAGCTCCATCAGAATGCCACCCTACGAAGCTCTGTATGGAAGGCCATGTAGAACATCGTTGAGTTGGGAAAGATTAGAATATCGAGTAACATTTGGGCCAGAATTGATTCAAGAGATGGAGGAACAGGTGATTCAGATTAGGCAGAGACTAAAGGAAGCACAAGATAGGCATAAAAGTTATGCTGATGCACATAGGACTGACCGCAGTTATAAAGTGGGAGATCAGGTTTTCATTCGTATCAGGCCTAATAAGAGTACCATTCGGTTCAGGAAGGGAACAAAGTTGTCACCTCAATTTATAGGACCATTCAAAATCCAAGAGAAAATTGGACCTGTTTCCTATCGTCTCGTACAACCACCCCACTTGCATAAAACTCATAATGTTTTTCATGTATCTGTTCTACATCATTATGTTGTTGATGAATCACATAAACTAAATTGGAAGGAATTGCAGGTATTAGATGCAAGAACCCTCATGGTAGAACCGTTACGCATATTGGACCGTAGAGTCCGACAACTCAGAAATCATATGGTAGACCAAGTTAAGGTCCAGTGGGACAAGTATATTCCGAGATCTGCTACTTGGGAGGATGCCGAGACATTACAACGAGATTATCCCTCACTTTTTTTACCACCTCGAGAATATGTTTCTCGAAGGTTGGGTGTATGTAACACCACCTTTTGACTTAGACAACTAAAATTACCTGAGGCCTAATCACCTTTATTTTCTATTCACAGTGAAACTATTAATGATACACTTGAACTTTTAAGATGTATGAACCTTTATGAATGTTTAAATGTATTTGAATTATGAAGGGTATGATGCGATCTACTATGTGAATGTAAATTCTATAAATGTTTAAATATCACTTAAATGATGATGGATATGATGCGATATGCTATGTGAATGTGAATCCTATGAAGATTTAAATGTTATTTGAATGATGATGGATATGATGCAATCTATTATGTAAATGAGAATTCTATGAATGGGTAACATTAATTGAATTATGGGGATATTATGAGATCTATTTCTAACTTGAAAACTTTGATGTTAAAGTTGTTGGTACGTGGATACCGAATTGAGATTATGGTTGTATGAAATTACATGATGATAATGCATAGATATGTATGAGTTTGTGTTATAGACTAATCTGCAGGTCATTGGGCTATGAAATAGCCAAGGGATAATGATAATGAAAGTGGATGTCATGACCACTGACTAAGAAACAATATGGTATGAATATTTGTATTTGAAATTATATTGGTTTGAATGCATTGCTATGATATGTGGACCAGTTCAATATTTCAGGTGATGAGACTGCCTAAAAACTGAATAAACGATGACAAAATTCCCAGCAACACGGTGCCACTGTATATTCCATTGTAGGGTGTGGAACCTAGTCCTATTAGGAGGGGTGGAGGCATTTCCTACTGTGTATCCTCCGAAACCTAGAGTCATGGGAGGACAGTGTTAGCTCACGCTCCCCTAGACATGTGATGATGACTGTCAATTGCCTGCTAGGAAAGCTTGGTCAAGATAATGACACTTCTGCTTATGGGCTCTATTTGGAGCTAGGTAAATATAGTTGACGCTCCAAGATAGTCCAGCAGAGGAAGGATAGGAATGGAAGATGGAAGTAAGTTAGGGAGGAAGGATGAGTAGAAATAGTTGAGAGTGTATGGAGATTTTTCTTATGGTGGAATTTATTGTTTTCCTTCTGAAAAGAAAATGTGTATATATGTATATTCATAATTACTTAACTAAACTACAAGTGTCTAAATAAACATTGTTGAGCTACATTATTGTAATTAAGGGATTTCACAAACAATTGATTGGTTTATTATCTTTTATAAATTGAATAGTCTTGTTGATTGGATTGGATGCATACATAATTACTATAGAGGTGTTAGTTCTTGTTATTAGTACATGCACGAGACTTGTATGTACTAGATACACATGCATTTCTTGCACATGTACACTAGTATTTATGAATTTTCTTGGCTTACTTATTGATAATGTTGGTTATTGGATATGAATGTGTGAACCATGTGTCTTTTCCCTTATATCATAAAATACTTTAACTTTGGGACGAAGTTTCCTGAAGGGTGGGTG
>ML781557.1:1274200-1285139 GCA_009831015.1 Picea engelmannii | reverse complement strand
TCTTCTATGTTTTTGTTTCTGTATTTGTTTTATTTTATTGCTCTGCGGTCCTATTTTTCTAACATAAACGTCTAGGTGAATTACAATACTTACACATTCTACCAGTTGCAAAAAATATCTATGGAATTCAACTAGACATTATGGTCTTAAAACATTTCTATGGAATTCATTATGGGGTTACCCAAATCTAGCAACAAATCTATCGTCATGGTTCTGGTAGATTTTCTTTCCAAATATGCTCATTTGTGTGCTCTACAAAACCCATTTAAAGCCTCTACAATCTACCTAAGTATTCATGGATAATATATTTAAATTCCATGGTATGCCACAATCTATTGTGATGGACTATGACCCCACTTTCACTAGAAATTTATAGCAAGAGTTGTTTCATTTCCATGCCACTCAACCACTACCTATCACCCCCAAACTAATGGCCTGACTAAACTTGTCAACAAGTTCTTGGAAGTGTATTGTAGTGCATTACCTCAAAGACAAAATCTCAATGGGTTCAATGGTTACTTTGAGTAGAATGGTGGTATAATAAAACTTATCATGGTGCCTCTTGAATGACCCACTATGAGGTTTTCTATGGCCAAAGTCCCTAATTGGTACTATCCTACTTACTTGGAGTCTCTAAGGTGCAAGTGGTAGGAAAAACCTTCACAACTTGGGCCGACATTATTCACATTCTCAAAGATAATCTAGTAATGGATGAGAATAGGATGAAACAATAGGTTGATCAACATCATTTAGAATGCCATTTGAAGAAGACGATAATGTGTTCCTTCATATATAACCTTATAAGAAAAACTCCCTCAAATACAACCAACAATAAACATTTTCTCCCAATTTTTATGGCCACTATAAGTTACTCAAACATATTGTTCTAGTGGATTAAAAAGTGTAACTTCATAGCCACTCTAAAATTCATCCAATTTTTCATGCCTCCTAGTTAAAGAAAGTGGTAGGATCTAATTGTTGTATTGAGTCTAGCCTTCCAGAATTGGATGAAGAAGGTTCCATTTTATTGCAACCTAATGTGATCTTTGAAAAAGAGAGAATCATCTCTGCCAACACACTATCCAATAGGTATTTATATAATGGAAGGGTACACTCCCTGAGGATGCCACATGAGAACCAACAAAGATCATTCAACAATTCCATCATCTCCATCCTTTAGGACAATGTTGCTTTCTAAGGGTGAGGGCACATTATGGTCCTACCATAACCCCCCTAAATAGATATATAGGTTTCTATGTATTGAGGTTATATCAAGTAAATAAGGCCCATGTAGTAGTGTGAAAGCAATAAGTGTAAGAAGGCTTACTAGAATGTTTCACCTACTAGAAAGTTGCTTTTCTAGAAAGTTCCTAGGAGGTATATAGAACTATATAAAGAAGTATAATCAATGTAAGGAGATGTGTTGTGAAGTATATTTTAATTAGATCTGTGCTCATTTGGAGGTTTCCCCCTTGAAGAAGCAAGTGAACATTTCTCTCATAAAAACGTTATAACTATTTGTGTTATTCTAGTTCCATTATTGTCTTTTGTTGTTCTAATTTGTCATTTATGTAATAAATTTCGGTATATTATATTATTCTAGTTATAAATATATATATTTTTTGATAAGTAAAAACACAAGGTGTCCTACAGTGTTGAGTTCTGAAGAGAGAATTTGAATATAAATACCATAGCCAAAGTGGTGGGCTTTTCATATGAGAAGATGACAAAATTATAGGTAACCCATATGCTCTACATTATATGCATCAGTAGAGTGAGAAGTTTTTGATACATATTCTTATCATAAAACCATAATTCTATATCTCTTCTATTTTTTGTCCCTCCCATTGTGGACTACAACCCATAGTCCTAGCTGCACTCCAAACTTCCTTGGTGAATTGACAAGCGATGAGAAGGTGAAATATTAATTCTACATGCTCACAAAATAGGAAGCACATGCTAGGACATTATTTCCATCATTTGAATAGTATCCTAGGTTAGTATTCTATTATGTGTCGAACAATTGGTTTTCATTGATTTCAACGAGATGTCAACTGATGTGATGGGTGTATTTGGAGAAGTCTCTAAAATGGTCCCCTTATGGTGTAGCTCTAAGCATAGCCCTCACGAGAAGACGCTTTGAAGAAGTCTACAAGAAACCCATAAGTATGGTTAAGGATATCATAGTTGATCATGGAATTATGTCATTAAGGACACAGTAAGTGAAGGTAACTCCCTCATGGATGGAAATCCCTCATCATGCTATTTTCGGTGATAGGTGGTATGCCACGTAGTTCCTCACAATTGAGGAGATATGCCCTCTTGAAGATGGAAGCCCCAAAGTATGGTTAAGAAGCCCCAAAGTATGGTTAAGAAGCACATAAATGGTTGCAACAATAATTTATTAGTTGAACCCAAAATGAGGAAAAAGGGTAAAATGGTTGTAAACAAGAAGTTACAAGTCATCCCTAAAGTTAAGTAAAGAAATCACTTGGAAAAGTATAAATACACATCAAGAGCCTATTATTTATACACACACGTTTATTGAATACATGTTTAAGTGAGCAAGTGATTGTTATCTGAGGTAACCAAGGAGATCTGAGGTGAATTTCAGAGGGAAGATGAAGTGAAGAAGGGAAAAATTCCAAAGGAGGATGAATTCTTGTGAGGATGTGTTCTAAGGTATGTTATTTATAGGTCATCTTACCATTTTATCTATAACTTTATTTATAGAATGATCCAGATAGAGAAACTTGGAGGCTATTTCAAAGACATATAAAGGTACCTTTAATAGAAATTTTAGCTTCTGGGTCATTGTATTTTCAGAGATACACTGTGGAAAATAGGGTTTTTGGCTAGTCCCGAAACTAGTCTCAAACATGTGTTCCAGGTAAAATAGTCATAACTTATTCATAGAGTATAAAAATTTAGTGAGACCAAATGAATTGGATATATTACAATTTGTAGTATTTTTTTTTATGATTTTCATATCCATATATCCAATATTMTGTGTGTGGCATGCTCTACAAGTTCTCTCTCTAGAATAATCCAGAATTCGGCAAGGTCTACCATTTTTGCTATAACTATTTTTCTRGGATGCTCCAAGAAGTGAAACTTGGAGGAATMAAAAATAAGATATTGAATAATATTGGGTACAATTTTTAGACATTTATTTAGTACAGGTAYAGATTTATGCTTGCTGAAATTTAGGTTTTTTAAATAATCCAAAAACTAGTCCCGTGAGACTAAGGTAAAGTTTGATAAAGATGTTATTATTGTGTTGTTGAAGTTGAGGAAGGTYTGTAGGTATGTGATCACATAAACCAGGTCTATTACATAGTTACATGTATGTTTATATGCATGTTTTGAGTGTTACATGTTGATGATGGTATGTTGCATGCTTGAGATGCACCATTTTTGGCAAGGTCTACAATTTTTGCAAGGTCTACCATTTTTGCTATAACTATTTTTTTGGGATGCTCCAAGCAGTGAAACTTGGAGGAATCACAAAGAAGATATTTAATAATATTGGGTACAAGTTTCAAACATTTATTTAGTACAGGTACATATTTATGCTTGTTGAAATTTAGGTTTTTTTAATAATCCAAAAACTAGTCCCGTGAGACTAAGGTAAAGTTTGATGAAGATGTTATTATTGTGTTGTTGAAGTTGAGGAAGGTCTGTAGGTATGTGATCACATACAATAGGTCTATTAAATAGTTACATGTATGTTTATATGCATGTTTTGAGTGTTACATGTTGATGATGGTATGTTGCATGCTTGAGATGCACCATTTTTGGCAAGGTCTACAATTTTTGCAAGGTCTACCATTTTTTCTATAACTATTTTTTTGGGATGCTCCAAGCAGTGAAACTTGGAGGAATCATAGAGAAGATATTGAATAATATTGGGTACAAGTTTCAAACATTTATTTAGTACAGGTACATATTTATTCTTGTTTAAATTTAGGTTTTTTTAATAATCCAAAAACTAGTCCCGTGAGACTAAGGTAAAGTTTGATGAAGATGTTATTATTGTGTTGCTGAAGTTGAGGAAGGTCTGTAGGTATGTGATCACATACACCAAGTCTATTACAGAGTTACATGTATGTTTACATTCATGTTTTGAGTGTTACACGTTGATGATGGTATGGTGCATGCTTGAGATGCATGTCCTATGGATGCATGGTACATCTTGGTGATGGTTTTGGTATCCATGTGAGTGGATATGGGTACAATTGGTTGATGATGGTATATCAGTGACAGATACAGTGATAGATATAGCGACAGGTTGGATGATTGGTTGATCTTCAGTGAAAATGATAGTATCAACATTAGTGACAATGGTTTACACTTATATTTCAAGGAAGCAAGATGGGGCAAGGAAAGGGGGTTGTAGCTTCCTTCCGGTTGGTGCTGGAGAAATAAAGGGGTTGTATACTCCTTCTAGTTGGAGCCATAGAATTTATGGAATTGTATCTTCCTTCATTTTGAATCCTGAGAATAGGGGGTTGTACCTCCTTCTAGTTGCAGCTAGAAAATTAGGAAGTTGGTGCTTCCAATAAATGTATTCTTTTAACATATATGAAAAACATTCCATGGTTTTATCTCATTTGGGTTTCCACATAAATTTGGGTGTATTTTCATTTGATGTGATGTTGTTCATCTGATACTTCTTATGATTATACTACTAATGATATATATTGAATGCTAAATATAAATTGTTGAACATTGTTGAATAATATGCATTGTGGTTAAAAGTAATAAAAGTGTTCATACTGATTCACCCCCCCCTCTTAGTATTCTAACAATTGGTACCAGAGAAGGTCCTTCAAGAAGTAGTATAACCACTAGAAGGAGATCATGAAATATGCTAATATTGGAGCACCAGTATTTGACGGTTAGAATTATGGATTCTAGAGTATAAGGATAAAAAACATTTTACATGCACAAGGATTTGATGTATGGAGAGAAATAGTGGATATATACAAAGCACCAACCACTCCCCCAATAGAAAAGGATGGAAATAAACTTGAAGAAAACAACTCAAAGGATAAAGGTATTATTGTAAACAATCTTGTTAATTCAGTATATGTTAAGGTTATGCATTGCGATTCTGCAAAGGACCTCTGTGATAAGATTCAAAAGATTTATGAAGGAGATGCTAAAGTCAAGTGTGATAAACTCCAAAAATTTAGATCTAATTTAGAATAATAGAATATGAAGGAAGACGAAGACATTGCATCCTACTTTCTATGAGTTGATGAAATAGTGAATACTATTAAAGGTCTGGGAGAAGATATGAAGGAACCAATCATTGTTCAAAGGGTACTAAGTTCTCTACCTATGACATTTGATCCAAATATTTCATCCCTAGAAGAAAAAACACTAGACACCTTGATCATGGACGAGCTACATGGGATACTCAACGCCTATGAAATGAGAACAGAATAGGAGAAACCAGTCACAAATGAAGTAGCATTCAAAGAATAAAAGAAGATAAATAAAAACAACAATAAAAATCCAAAGTTAGATTGTAGCTTCAACGATGATTCAGAGGATGATGAAGAAATTACAAACTTCATAAGACAATTGCAAAGAGGAACCGGTAAATACAAAGGTATGATTCCATTGAAATTTTTTAATTGTGGTGGTATTAGTCATTTTTCTTCTAAATGTTCCCATAAGAATAAAGAAAGTGATGAAGAAGAAGACCCTAAGAAGAAAAAGAAAAATCAAAAGGGTAGAAGTAACAAAAACTAATTCTTCAAGAAAAGTTTTTGCACCAAGGAAGACAATTCCTCATCAGACGAGGATGAATACAATGACAGTGATATAGAAAGAGTACTATTCATGGCAGTAGAATATTCAGAAGAAGATTCTAAAGAAGAAGGAGAATTTGATCTCAAAGCAGAATTGATCAGTTCCTTAGAAGAGATAAGGAATGAAATAAAGACAATCAAGTCACTCAAGGAAGAACTAAAGAGGAAATAAGGTTCTTAGAATTCCAACTCAAAAGAGGTCGATTAGATGATCACAAAGTTAAAAATCCATGTAGAAGAAGACACAATAATTAAAGAAACACTCATAAAATAGTTGGAAGAGAAGGAAAAGATGATTGAAGGCTTGGAAGCATTAACCGTCACTCTAAGAAAATATCTTCAGATAAAGAACATGCAACAACAAAAAAAACCAGAATATTGGATGAGATCATTAGTAGTCAAAGGACACACTATGACAAATTTGAACTAGGATACAACCAAACAGAGAAAGGCTCTAGATCTAAAACAACAAAATAAGAAGTAGAACAAAGAAGTTATGCAGAAATAATCAGGGGCTCTCTTAAAAGGGAAGAATGAAAGAAGATAAAAGAAGAAGATTACAAAGACAATGCACCACCTAGAATATTCAGAATTCAAAATTAGCAGCAGTGAGAAATGGAAATACCTCCAGAAGAAGAAGGATTCAAAAGAGCATAACCATTCATAATATCTCCCACCCCTAGGTATCAAACTATTTTTCTTGGTTTATGTTATTCATGTAATAAATTTGGGCACAAAGATGTGAATTATAGATCTTATATCAAGAGCAGAAGAAAGTATGAAGGCTACACAATAAATTCTTATCCAATAAGACCTCATGAAACACGGAGAAAAAAATACAACATATTTGAATCCTTGAGTAATGAAGTAGAATGCTACAAACAAAATAATTTTGATCACATGGCCAAAGATTGCAGACTGCCCATTCCTCCAAGGGAACCAAAGTAGAATATCAACAATTATAAGCAGCAACCACAAATAATATGGGTAAGGAATTAGGATCAATTCAACACTAAAGAATGCATGCTTTCTCTACAATCCCATCACACGAAACATGGATCATATGTTGACATTGGTTGCTCAAAGCACATGATAGGTGATAAGGAAATATTTATAACTCTGAAAAAGGAAAGAGATGGATCAATTTCATTTGGAAATGACAACTCAACCAAAATCATAGGAAAGGTTATAGTCAATCTTGGAAGAAAGGATGCTAAGGAAGAAAATGTACTATTGGTCGAAGACATGAAGCACAATCTACTAAGTGTAAGTCAAATGTGTGATCAAGGACACAAAATTGTGTTTGAATCAAAGAAATGTGAGATAAATAAAGTAGGATCGGGAAAATTGGTGGCTACAGCTAAAATAACTCCAAGCAACATATATGTACTAAATGAAATTGGAAAGGAAAGATGTTTCGTAGGAAAGATTAATGAAAGTTGCCTATGGAACATAATAATGCGTCACATAAATTTTGATAATCATGTAAAGATCAACAGAAGGGAAGAAGTAAGAGAAATTATTGAGATCTCAAAGCTAACAAACACTCCATGCAAGCATTTTCTACAGGGAAAGCAAACCAGGACCATATTCAAGTCAAAGGAATACTCCACAACAAAACCGCTACATATTGTACATACAGATTTGTGTGGACCAACAAGAACAAAGAGTTTGAATGGAGAACTGTACTTTATGCTACAAATTGATGAATACACAAGGATGAATGCAATGTGTTTTCTCAAGAAGAAGTTAGAGGCATTTGAACACTTCAAGATATACAAGGAAATGGTTGAAATTGAAACAAAATAAAAAATCAAGTATTTGAGATCAGACAATAGAGGAGAGTTTACATTAAAGTAATTCATAGATTTATGGAGCGAACATGGGATAAACAGATAGTTCTCAATGACTAAGATATCTCAACAAAATAGACTTGTCGAAAGGAAGAACATAACAATGCAAGAAATGGCCATAACCATGTTGAAAGACTCCAAGTTGAAAGATGTCTTTTGGGTACAAGAAGTACATACAACAGTTCATATACAGAATAGTGGAATGCTAAAAAATAACAGTTATAAGACCCCCTACGAGCTCTGGAAAGGAAGAACAACAAATGTGAAGCATTTCAGAGTATTTGGAAGCACATACTATATCAAGAGAGAATATGGTAAGATTGGAAAATTTGACTCTCGAGTTGATAAAGCCATATTGTTTGGCTACTCAAGCAAAATAAACACATACAAATGTTTTAATTTAAGACTCAATAGAATAGTGGAAAGCATGAATGTGACGATTGATGAAACAAATGGACGAAAGATAAAAGAAAGAAGCAAAGATTCAATGGAACAAGATCACAAAGAATATTTGAAAGAATAAGAAGTAGATGAAGAATCAGATGAAGAAGAAGAGTATCCATATGTAGAGAAAGAACAACAAGATATCTAGGTACCTCCAAAGACACCTAGCAGATGAGTTCAAAAAACTAATCCTCCATAATAGACCCTTGGAAATAAATATGCAGGAGTTGAAAATCGAAGAAGAATATGTTCACCAGAACAACAACACCTAGCACCGTTATCCACAATTGAGCCAAGCCATTTTGAAGAAACCAACAAGGATGAATGTTAGATCAAAGATATGGATGAAGCATTAGATCAGATAGAGAAGAATGACACTTGGAAACTAGTTCCAAGGCCGAAGAACAAGAATGTGATTGGTACAAAGTGGGTCTTCATAAACAAATTGAATGAGGATGGATAGGTTACCAATAACAAAGAAAGATTGGTATGTAAAGGATACACTCAGGTTTAAGATATAGATTTTGAAGAGACCTTTTCCCCAGTTGCTAGAATAGAAGCAATCAAGTTGATTCTAGCTTATGCATGTTCCAAAAATATCAAATTGTATCAGATGGATGTAAAGTCATCCTTCCTAAATGGAGAGTTAGAATACGAAGTATACATTGAGTAGACAAAAGGATTTCAGCTGCTAGAGAAGGAAAAATATGTTTGTAGGTTGAAGAAGGAACTATATGGTCTCAAACAAGACACCAAAGCATGGTATTCAAGACTACACAAATACTTACAACATCAAGGGTTTAGAAAAGGAAACATAGACAACAATATCTAGATAAAGGTAAATGAATATAGTATCATATTATTTTTGGAAGTGATGATGATAGGATGAGTCAGAAATTTTCCAAAGACATGAAGAATGAGTTCGAGATGTCATTTCTTGGAGAGTTTTCTTTCTTTTTGGGACTACAAATATGTTAGAGCAACAAAGGTATCTTCATCTCTGTTGTTGGGAAATAATACCCTACGGACTAACAAGCTAGGGCTGAACTTGTACGCAGATCATGACCTTAAATAAAACACTTTTAACCTATCACCCCAATACTCAAACCCCTTTTTTCACACAGAAGCATGGAAAATACCTACTAACCTTTTTCTATCGATGTTTGATGTAGATCCCCCGTTGTGCTTTATCCGTTTTCTCTCACTGCTCCTTCCAAAGACAATCCTGCAATCAAGATAAAACACTACACATGCATGCTATTCTTCTACCTACGGGTTAGAGATTAAGCACAAATCAAATAAATTATATATCACTCGTGCATTGGGATGGGAAAAGTATTCTTTTATTAATCTCAAGATGAATCAACTTACAATAATGATAGAGATCAGCCACCATTTCTCGATCCTGATCCTGGGCTCCTCCTCTTCTTTGTCCTCCAACTGCTTTGCTTGAATTCTTCTTAGGCTTGAGGAAAGGCTAAAGGGATGGGACAAAATGGATTCGGCAATTGGGTAGAGTTTCTTTGCTATCTTTTTCCTCTTACAAATAGTACCCCTACCCCTTCCTTTATAGGCTAGAAGGAGCTAGGGTTTTGGACGAACTCTCGGCCATGCATGGCTGGGAGTTCCAGTTAACCGACCCAAAGATTTTCGTCCCGTCGACAACTTTCCTGTTTTTGTGCTTTGTTAGCTAAACGCAGGCTGTAGTAGGACAGCCAGCGTTCCAACGCATGCAGTAGTATGCCTGCCAACGTTCCAACGCGTGCAGTAGAGGGTTAGGGTGCGTGCCACTTGATTTAAGAGGGTTTTCAAGGTTTTATTCAGCATGGCTTTGGCAAGGAAGAGACATGATTTGGCCTGATGCTAGGTAAGCATGTGTGGTGCAATTTAGGGTTATAACAGATGCCCCCTAATGTGTGAGGTCAGAAGAGCATCTGATTGACGAAATACATTACCAATTCTTTACCAATCTGTACTGATATGCTGAATGAGTGAGCCCAGGAACCAGGAATCAGGAGGTGTCGTCTACAAAAAATATCAACTGTCTCACCGAGGTGAGCATACCCATGCTCAGAATAAAATAGAACCATGGATACCAATCAAATACATTGTAGATCCATGTCAAATAACTATAAAGAGTAGCCGCGAATAATACATAGCGGAGCTACATCTCGAAATCAGAAAGATATACATATAAAGTATCCATCTCCCAGAAGCTGATTCGGCCTGATGACTGTACTTCAGAGATCGAGCAACAACTTCAAAATATTCTAAACTCGGGTAGGAGTGTAATATGAGTGTACGACTGCACTACCTAGAGGTCTTCGATGGCTCGTCGATTATGGACTTGATAATCTTGATGATCGGACTGAAAGCTTTAGTGATTTCGAACAAAGACTTGATTGGATGTTCAGGATGGCCGGGTATGCTGACAATAGACATATTGCAGAGGGGCCGACTCAGGCTTAGTAACAAACTTCCCTTGGACAATAGCATGACAAGTGATAAGACTCAGGCAGCATATCTGTTAATCATAAGTCTACGAAGCAGGACGCAACACAAACTCTCCATATGTTTGGAAGAGTAACCAAACGGTGGAGGACACAACTCAATATAGCGAGCAAAGCTTCCTAAGGTCATACTACATCCCAAAGTATGATGAATCAAATGGATAGATATGATTTATCCAAGGGCGACTCATGATGCTGCCAATAAAGAAAATACTTTTCCCATCCTCTTTTTGGGGTGTATTTGATTTTTTTGTTCTTTTTGATGATTTGGAAAAAAGAATAAAGGAATATTATGTTACAAGGGAGGAAC
>ML781557.1:1207883-1239730 GCA_009831015.1 Picea engelmannii | reverse complement strand
TTTTTGAGATATGTCCATCCAGATCATCTATTTCATTTTTTAAATCCATATTATCTGCATATTTAATATGGCTTCTACAAGTAATCTCTTGCTTACCAGCACCAACTACTTCCAATGGAAATCCCATATGGAGGATTTATTAAGAAGTAAAGGTTTGTACCAGATTACCTTGGGAAAGGAAACAACACCCACTGATGCTGATAAGAAATTCAAATGGGATAATAGGAATGATGAAGCACGTGGATTAATCGAAATGCCCATCTCTCCTGATTTAAGGTTCCACCTTCAATCACTTGATCAACCCAAAGAATCTTGGGACAATATTGAATCTATGTTTGGTAAAAAAAATATTATTTGAGCACAACAATTAGCAAATCAAGTACTGACTTTAAGTCCAAATCATTTTTCTTTCATTGAAGACTATGTATATAAGTTTAAAACACTCAAAACTTTATGTGAAGAATGTAAGATAAATATAGAAGAAGATCGTTTCATCTATATTATTCTTTCTAAGATAGGTAGTGCATATTCTGTGTTTGTATCTACCTTTTATGCCATGCAAGAGGCTCTAGGGACAACTTATAAAAAACCCAGTCTTGAGAAATTTTGTTATGCTTTGATTAGAGATAAAGATAAGCTTATACAACTTGGAGTGATCAGCACTACAGGTACCTCCAACAAAGCCTTAGTCATCCATCATAAAGATAAACCCAAGAATCCCAAGAAGCAACATCCTCACCACAACAACAAGAAATATAAGGGTCCCAAACCCACTCAGACAAATTCCTCTCCTAATGGTGACAAAGGAGAAAAATATAAAAGTAAGAAGACTGACAAACATTGCAACTTTTGTGATAAAGATCGTCATGATGAGTCCAAATGTTTCAAGAAGATGACATCTTTAGAAGCAATGATGAAGAAGCATGATATCAATATTGATTCTACTTCTTCTTCTTCTTCTCATGGACATGCACTTTCTGCTTCTAGTTTCTACTTCAATACAACTTCTACTTCTTATTATTATGAGTGGCTTATTGATTCTGGAGCATCTTATCGTATTGCCTAGGACATAGACATATTTTCTTCTCTAAATGAATGTAACACCAAGAAAATATTTGTTTGTGATGATAGATCTCTCAGTGTTGAAGGATATGGAACATTTCAAGTAGAAAACGATCATTTCAATGATGTATTATGTGTTCCAAGTCTTTCTTGTGACCTTCTATCAGTATATCAAATCACTCATTCAGGTGAAAGTAAAACCATATATTTTTCACCTCACCAAGTGGTAATCAAGGATCTAAATGATCCTAAGCATATTCTTGCAATTGAAATTGTTGATGATATTACCAGGTTGTACAAGTTTGACAACTCTGGGTCATCATCTTTTTCATCAGTTTTTGTTGCTCATAGCGATGACTTGAGCAAACTTTGGCATGAGCGGTTAGGTCATATAAACTATTTCTCATTGCAACAACTATGTAATCAATAGATGATGACTGGTATTCCTCTTGTTTCATGCAGAGATGGTGTTTGTGCTGGTTGTGTTCTTGACAAACATCATCAGGACAATTTTGACAAATGTGCCTCTTGGCATGCCTCAGGCCCTTTGCAGCTCGTTCACAGTGATTTCAGTGGTCCACTCTCTTCTCCTTCTTTTTATGGGTGCAAGTATTTCTTAACTTTCATTGATGACTTTTCTAGACGTACTTGGGTTTACTTCTTAAAACTTAAGAGTGGAGTTTTTGGCAAGGTTTTTGGCCTACAAGGCCCTTGTAGAAAAGCAATCTCGACATCAAATTCAAAAGTTAAGAAAAAATAATGGAGGCAAATATGTGAACAATAATTTTACAATTTACTGCACTACACATGGAATCCAAATGCAACACAGTGTTCCATATACACCACAACAAAATGGTGTTGCTGAGAGAAAGAACCACACATTAAAAGAAATGGCTAATTGTAAGATCCAATCTAAGGAATTAAGTCCAAATTATTGGACATAAGAAATTAATTGTACAAATTACATAGTAAATCACACTCCCACAAAGGCTCTTAAAAATATAACACCGAAAGAAGCTTGGCCTAAAATTAAACCATATGTAAGTCACTTATGTGTATTTGGCAATATAGTATGGGCTCACATTCCTGATGAGAAAATGAAATCATTGTAGACTAAAAGTGAGAAGTGTATATTTGTTGGTTATTATGAAGATGTCAAAGGTTATAGACTTCTTCAACCACATTGTAATGAAATTATTATTAGAAGAGATGTTAAATTTAATGAAAATCTCTTGTCCCGCGAGCCTAATTCGACGATTGTGCCTTCTTCGGCCTGTGAGCCATCTTCGACGTTTGTGTCTTCTTATGTTCCCATTTGGGTTTCTTCTTTAGATGATGATAGTGAGGATGAAAATCCACCTCCACCTGCTCACCTTCCTCCAGATGAGTCCTTTGAACCTGAACCAACACCAGCTCCACAACTTCATAGATGGGTCCATTCAACACAAGAAGCAGCTGGTGATCTTACCAATGATCCTTCAGATCAACCTCATACACGTTCACAGTTCCAACGAGCCTCTTCTCTTTTGGCTCAAGTTTCAGAGACTCATGATCCAAATTCATTTGTAGAAGCTTCAGGTCATCCATATTGGGATACAACAATGAATAAAGAGTATCGATCTTTAATGGCCAACGATACTTGGGATCTTGTACCTCTTCCAAAAGGAAGAAAACTTGTCGGATGTAAATAGGTCTACAGAACTAAGTATGTATCAGATAGAAGTGTTGAAAGACAAAAATCTCAGTTAGTTGCTAAAGGATTTTCCCAAGTTGAAGGAATTGACTATAATGAAACATTTTCCCCTATAGCCAAAATGAATTCCATCTACCTTGTTCTTTCCCTTGCCACCTCACATAAATGGGAGCAACATCATATGGATGTTAAATCTGCCTTCTTGCACTGAGATTTGCAAGAAGAAATATACATGGAACAACCTCTTGGATATGTCTAGAATGACTCTAGCCTTGTTTTTCGCCTTAAGAAATCTCTTTATGTTCTTAAGCAATCTCCCCAATCTCGGTATGCCAAAATGGACAACTTTCTTATTGACATTGGATTCTCTAGATTCCATTCTGATCCTAATGTCTATACCAAGAAAGTAGGAAGCCATCTCATAATCCTTGTCCTTTATGTTGATGACCTTATCCTTACTGGTAGTGACTCAAAACTTTTAAACCATGTGAAGACCAGCCTTAAGAAGAAATTTGAAATGACAAACTTAGGTTTTTTTCACTATTTCCTTGGCCTCCAATTTTTGCAAACCAATGAAGGAATTTTTCTTTCCCATTCTAAGTATGGATGTGACCTTCTTCATCGCTTTCACATGGATGATTTTAAACCATCCCCTTCTCCCTTCTAGTTTGGATTCAAGATTACTTCCACCTGTACTTCTCCCGAAGTTGATTCCACCCTATACCATCAGTTAGTTGGTAGCCTCTTATGCTTGACTCATACCCGTCCTGATATTTCCTTTGTTGTTGGTCTTGTTGCCCGGTATATGAAAACACACCATGAAAGCCATTGGAAAGCATCTAAAAGGATACTTCACTATATCTGTGGTACAATTCAGTTTGAGATACATTATAGTTCAGGTGGGACTCCTTTATTGGTTGGTTTCACAGATTCAGATTGGGCTAGCGACCTTAATGATCCAAATTCTACTGCATGTTATGTTTTAGCCTTGCTTCAAGACCTGCCACTTGGGCTTGTAAGAAACAACAGGATATTGCACTTTCTTCAGCAGAAGCAGAGTACCGAGCAATGGTAAATGCAAGTCAGAAAGCCTTGTGGCTTCAACAGATCCTTTCAGAGTTTGGATTCCAGCAGCAACATCTGACCAACCTTTGGTGTGGAAATCAGAGTTCCACCAAGCTCGCCAAAGACCCATTTCAACATCAATGCAACAAGCACATCGAGCTACACATGAAATTCATCAGAAATATCATTCATGATCAAGTTATTGAAGTTCTCTTTTTCCCTATAGAAGATCAAGTTGCAAAAATTTTCACAAAGTCTGTTACAGAAGAGAAGTTTTTCAAACTTCGATCTATGTTAGGAGTTCAGGAAGTTATCATTAAGGGGGGATAGGCTCTAATGCCTCCTTCCTTCTCCTATTGTGTCACTATTGTTAATCCTTCAATCCTATCCCAAGTTGTTCTTAACGAGGGATGTTAGGATATTTAGACACTTAGGAGTTAGTTAATATCTACTTGGTTTAATGTGTCATTAGGTAAAAGTGTGTTTCTTAGTGTGTTTATTTAGTATGCATTAGTATGCATTTGTAGTTAGGAAATCTGACGGTCACGATATGTTCCTGACATAGAGTGATTTGATGGCTCATAGCCTCCTCGATATTAATGGCCATTGATCCATGGATTAACACCTGTTTGGTCCATGATATCTATTTAAAGTGCATGGAGGGTCATTTTCCAATGATCGATTGTGAGAAACTCTCTTGTAAAATATCTCTGTAATCTTTTTCTTTTGCATTAATAAACTGCTCCAAGTGGTTGTGTTGTTTGGGGCCATGGATGTTTCCCTGTAGGGGTTTTACCACGTCAAAACATCAGTGTGTTGATATTTGATCTGGTTGTGTGAGTGGTTATTGAAGGTGTTCGTCCTCTGTTGGAATACCTATGTTGTCGAATAAAGTACAATCATGACAACTACTTCAACAAGGCATGCGGCTCACCAATGTTCAGATTCAGGAAACGTTTACCCATCTCTAGAGGGAACTTGACACAATGGGGACCATTTATTCCTAATAGGGGGGGGGGGGTGGATGATCTAGGTGGATCTCAGTGGCCATCCACCTTCTCCACTGAATCAACATTTTTGAGCCTATGGTTTTTTTAAACCATGATATTCACCTTTTTGATGGGTAACATAATGTAATTCCATATCCATTTGTATTGATATGTAATGCCTGCAATGTTAATGCATCATATTTTATTAGAAATTCGTAGTTAAATGCACTTGGGCTAGGGTAGTACTAGGATGGGTGACCTTCCAGAAAGTCCTAGTGTTTTACATGCCTACATAATTTTGTAAACTTAGACCAATTTCTCCCACATGCATCATGGGAATTATTCTCCTCCCACTCTCTCATATATAATAGAGGTGAAGGAGGTCCTTTGAGCATGCAATTGAGTGTGATGTAATTCTTATTTTTGAATGAGTGTAGTTGGCGTCTCTTTCTATTAGGAGATAAGATACCACCATTCTAGGCAATTTGTGTTCTACAATGTTTTTTTATTTTATTCATTAGTAGAAGTTGGGTTTCACTGTATTTCTATGTCTCTCCTATATTTTCATTTTTATCTCATTTCGTTCTCATCATAATCCAAATCAATTTAGTACCTATAAATTTAAGATTTGTTTTGGCAGGCCATCCATTAAAATATCCAACGCATTTTGTAGATGATTAAAAAATAAATTCAAAAGGATGGTAATAGGATGGTAAACAAGGGAGAAAACTTAGCGCACACTTAATGGATGGAACCTTAAGAAAATATGTTCTGTATGTGATATATAAAAAAGTGACTACTTGAAGAAAATGAATAGCTTTTGGAGTCTACTAAAATGGGCAACATTGTGAAAATCAATAGTTTTGGTGTCAATTAAAAAAATGTAAACTTCATGAAAGTTGGAGGTTTATTAAAAAATATTTGTTCGTGAAAATTGACAATAGTTTGGAATCCATTTGATTGGGCTATGACATGGTTGGATGGTGTCGTCGTAGACAGCCTATGTTCAAACCTTCACGAATGTAGAACCTAGGTGTTTGTGTGCAAGGGAAGGTGTTTGAACGCCCAAATTTGGTTTCCCTTAGTCATTAAAAAAACATAATACATGTATGAAAAATAAAATTGTTTTAAGTTGATTTTAATAAGATCATTTCACATTTCTTATCATAAAAAATTGAATTTTATTATTATTATTTTTTCTTTACTTAGGTTAACAACCAATTTTATTTTTTTAAATAATTTTCCATCTAAACTTCCTTTAGAAAAAATATTACCATATTTATAGTTCTCTTGTCCATAATTTAAAAATTACTCTAAAATTAAACAATATACCTCTTCATATATATAAATAAATAAATAATTTACTTGTAAATTTTAGAATGTAAATCATTATTATGAAGTTTGGAAATCTTTGAAACTTTTTTTTATGAAAGTAACAAAATTCCAATATAAAGAAATTTGTTGCATTTCGTAAGTGATGGTCTCTTCTAAAGTCATCAACATCCCTTAAAGTACATACATCATACACGTCAACACTACAATAAATAAACAAGTGTTGTATGGAAGCATAGTCCTTGCCAAGTAGCTTATAAGGTTATTTTTGGAAAATGGGGAGAGTCAAGTAATATTGTTAAGAAAACTTGTATGGCGAGTTGTGACTAAGCAAAGCAGTGCCAATCTCTTTCGAACATGTGTGTTGAGTTGTCACTAGTAAAAGAATAATCCATGTGCATTGGGAAGGGTGTGAAGTTAACAGGGATGGAAGGCAACGATAAATTCTTTGAAATATTTGTGAAGCCGGGCAGACCGAAGATTATGAGTTGGACGAATTGTATAGTACAAAATTTTTCTGTGGAAGATGTGCATCACGTAATTGTAGATGGTGGAAGTTCTGGGTGCAAGATATATAATAGCGCCAACTTGAAGATCAACTGCTATAAAGTTGGCTAACTATGGAATTGTAGATCACTGAAGTTTTGGGTGCAAGATGTATATCACGAAAAAGGGGGAAGGAAAGTTTGGTTACGACAACCTGCCAAGTAGTTATGAAAAGCAACGATAGTGGGTCAGACTCCCGTATACTTGAATGCCTTTTTTGCTTATTAATGCAAATGAGCGAAACTGTATGCTGAGTTTTCGATAGTAAAATCATAACGAATCATGTGCATTGGGAAGGGAGGGAATGTGGTGGGGATTGAAGAGGGTGATAAGTGGTTTGAAAGTTTTTTGAACCGGGGTCGAATTGTAAATGATGGAAGTGTTGGGTGCAAATTGTATATCACAGAAGTGTTGTGTGCAACATGTATATCATGGAAAAGGGGGCATAAGAATTCAATAGCACTAAGTCGTGACGAATTGTAGATTCAAGAAGTTTTGGGTGCAATATGTATATCACACACTTGTAGATGACGACAGTTTTGGGTGCAAGATTTATAATAGCAGCAACCTAGGGATTAGTCGGACTCCTGTAAATCGTTGTTGAATGCGTTTTTTTCTTATAAATGCCAATAAGCGAACCAACATGTATATCACAGAATATGGGGCATAAAAATTCAATAGCACTAAGTCGCGACCTCGCAGAGAGATAATTGGCTAAGAGTTGAAAGGAACTATGGTCGGTCGGGTTCATGATGTGACGATATAGGACCAATCAACAAGTTCGAAAAAAGTTAGGTTCAAGTTTAAATATATTTATTTAAATTGTATTATATTAATGTATCTTAACACAAGTTTTGGGTGCAAGAATGAATATGCATTGAGGATGGCAGGAATATGAATATGCAAGTTTTTGCTTGTTGATGCCAATAAGCGAACCTATCACCAGTAAAAGAAGAATGAATATGCATTGAGGATGGCAGGAATACCCTCTTCTGTGTTACACATTTTGCACTGAAATGTTATGATATATACAATATGACAGTTGAGGCCTTACGTCTCCTTGGGTATCCTTTTCACCCTAATTTGAAGCCCGTCTGACCACTTTTCACACTTAACCATTTCTTGACATCTCTTTCGCGGATCGTCGAGTTTGCGGGTTCAGGAAATTTCCAATTTCTAGTTGTTGTTTTCTTGTGCCCACTACATTCAAACTTCTTTCCAAGTATATGCAATCTGTATACAACTTCTCCAGAAACATACTCCAAGATCACCATAGAACAACCTCAAATATTTATATTCAGATAAACTAGGTCACAAAATACATTTGGGAGTATTCCCCAAAAATAGTTGTCTTTGAATTTGTAAAAAAATATATAGTTGAGTAAATATTTTGTGAAATAAAAATGTGGACTCCTACATATACAAACAACCCCCTGGCTTCCACGATATACAAATTGAATTTCAGACTCCTACATCTGCCCCTCATTTGTGTTACACAATTTACACTCAAAAGTTACGATAAATACAATTTCACCGTTGGGGCCTCACATCTCCTCAGGAACCCTTGTCAGCCTATTTTGAAGCCCGTCCGACTGCTTTCCATGGAAATTTCTTTCACGGATCGTCGGGTTGGCGGGTCCAGACAATTTCCAATTCCTAGTCGTTGTTTTCTATTCCCTCCACCTTCACACTTCTTTCCAAGTATATGCAATAAGTATATAACTTCTCCAGAAACATGCAGGAAAAGATCTTTCGAGGAAATGGGATATCTATTACAGATGTGAATATACTAACCCTTCTTTTCCATCTTCTATACTTGACCAATTTCCCATTTCTCTTTTCCATGTACTTTATCTTTCTTGTTACTTAGTTATTTTTCTGAAAGTTGTGAACCTGGGTATAGTGAAACTTGCAAGTTCCAATGGTCCAAGGTCGAATTGCAAATGATGAAAGTGTTGTCTACAAAATGCGTATCACATAATTGTTGGGTGCAAAATGTATATGACAGAAGTGTTGGGTGCACGATGTATATCACGAAAGACGCGGGATAAGAATTTGATAGCACTAAGTTGGGACGTCGTGGTGAGATAATTGGCTAAGTGTTGAAAGGGACGGTAGTCGGTTGGGCTCCTGATGTGAATATATATATGAAAATGAGGATTTGGCAGCTCACTAACCGGTCAACCTTCGGGCAATCCGGGATTTCGAGAAAGTCAGGTTGAAGTTTAAAGGGATTTTTTTTTTGTTTATTTAAAATGTATTCATATTAATGTATCTTAATAGATTATTTGTGGTCCAAATGTAAACCATGTTCGAATGTGAATGGTGCTTTAGGCTCACGTTTTTTTGCTCAAACCCACAAGCAATAGAGAAAATGATATATGACTTCACATTTTGTATATCGAAGAATATTCTGAAATATAGGAAGCTGCAATATATGCACAATATAGAACATGAACATGTACAGGGAAATGAGTTAATTTTGAGAGGAAATAAAAATTTCAAATAACAACACCAAACATTGAAGATCACCATATAATAACTTCAAATATTTATATTCAGATAAATCGGGTCACAAAATACATTTGAGACTATTTACCAAAAATAGTTGTCTTCGAATTTGTAAAAATATATATAGTTCAGTACATATTATGTGAAATAAAAATGTGTTTGCCAGAATGACTCGGATTGGGGTTGTCGCAGAATACAAAGAAAATATGTACAAGAACAAAGTTTGTAGAAAGAAGAAAGTCGACGATGGAAAACAACAAAACTTGGCAAGAAGAAAGAGAAAATTGCCAGATCTCGGTTAAAGCTTTGTTAGAGTAAGAGTATGAAGACAGAAGAATGTAATCAATATTGAATTACTATGATGGTGTCCCATGCCTTGTCATTTTCTCGTTGATGTCCTTTTTGAACCATTCTTCGATGTAGCTCCTCATGGGTGCCACGTTGATTTCATGTTAGATTTTTATACTGAAGAATTCACTTTCCAAGTCCCTTAGATCAATAGACAAGTTGTGCAATGCTTGTTGAATACCTTGGCTTTTAATCGCATAACCGACTAGCCAGGTTTTCACGTCATCTTCACCATATTCAAGAATGCCATAGAAATTTTCAAATGACAATGTTTTATAGATATGAATTTGATCATCAAATGCTTGCTTGGGAGTTGAATATCAATTTTGGGTCCTGGACTTCATCGATATTGGTAGCTAGATCTATCTCAGTTAGCTTCTTGAATATTTTGTCTCTTCTAGATATGGTCTATCTACATTCTTGAACGATACCAGTCAAGTTCTTTACCTTTTCTTTCCAGTGTGCATTTAGATGGTCTATTCGATCCAGGAAAGGGATATCCTCCTATCTTCTTCTGAATTCTGTCATACCGGTAACTTTAATACCAAATGGAAAAACTGCATTGAGGTAGAAACCTTGCTCATTCTTGAGATCTGCTTACAGATACTCATGAAAAGCATGTGCTCTTGTTCCAAAAGAGACCATATTCTTTGACATCTCCTAAGCTTCTGTTATTAATTCCATTTTTCTGTTTATATTATTTTCCACATAACCTCGGGCCAATGTGAGAAGGCTTGTTGATCCTTTTAAGTTTGGCACAGGTGTGGTGGGCCCGACCATTGCCAAAGGAGTAGAAAACAGTGGAAGAGGCATTAGATTTTCCTCCAATTCTTTGATTTGCTCCTTTAACATGACATTTTTTGTTTCAAGGCTGCTAATAGAGTTTCTTAGAGCATCTCCAGTTGCTTGATGTATCTGAGATATCTGGGAAGGGTTCATGTTGCATAGGTTGATCTCTGAACAAGATGTCCCTTTCTTATTCTTTACATATCTTCTTTCAATAATCATTTTTTTGGATTTGCTGTAAAAAACAATGCTCTGAAATGCAAAAGACTCTTCTTCATCCAATATATCTATGCCATTTATTTCCATCCCAGGATTCTGCAGAGAAATGCTCTCTAGGTGGTTGTCATCATGGAACATTTTTTCAATGTCAATTTCTAAATCCATATCTTCCAGGGAGAGATCGTGGATATAAATTTCTCCCTTGGGTCCTTACTGTTCTTAGACTATTGTTTTCCGTTTTTTACTCGCTAGAAGGTTGTGACAAATTTCAATTTTTCCGAAGGGAGGGTTCTTATATCCTCCTCCACCTGAAGAAATGTGTGTGACTTTGTTACTTGGGTAGGTCATTGAGTACTACTACAAGATGTTGGGGTCTTGGGTGTGGCAGTTGGGGATTGGGCACTTTTTTTGCCCTTAGCTTTTCGGTTCTGCTTGTGTGAATAATTGGTACTGGCACCGAGTTCATTCAGGATAGTGTTAGTGAAAGAGTTGTTGAAGTGGTTCTTGACCATGAAATCCCCAACTTTCCAAGGCACAAAGATGAATTGACTTTTTATTTTTCATGGAAAAAATGCAACCAGTAGATGTACTCCCTTGCTATTCCAACAAACAACATTGTACCAGATATGTGACATGGAAGGAAGGAAGGATTTTGTTTAGACCCAAAAATCCTTATAACATTATAGTTCTCTATTTCTTCTAGTGTGCCCTTCCTATCCAGGAAGATTGTCAGCTGGCCAGACAACTGGGGAAAATACTTTCCAAATATCAATGCTTTAAAAACCAAAACAAAATCATTAAAGACTTTATAAAAATGTTGGCAAGCATCATGTCTCCATAACATCTGGCACACGAATGTTACTGGGCCAAATTCAGAGTTCAACTTATTACACATAGATAGTCCAAGAAATGGATAACAATTCGCCATGATGAAAATTAAATAAGATGACAAAGGATTTTTTCTGCTTTCTGTATTGCAATAACTGGGAAGAGATTTCAATGGAAATCGACTTATTGCAATGGAAGATGGCTTGTTCCTTGAATGTAAAATATAAAATATATAGAATCATCCGATATATGTCATCTTCACTTTCTTGTCTCGTTATCGTCGTGAAAATCCATGCAATTTTCCGAAAAAGGTATTTAAATGCACTAACTTGTAATATGGCTATGTCCTGGGGAGTGTGCATTGGGTCTTGTACGAAATTCGGCAAGAGGTCCAATTCATTACCATGCTTCTTTAAGAACTGTCTACAATTCTCGCCCTTGAAAGTAGGAATTAGGTCGGGAAGTGTTAACATATTTCAAAATACTTGAGGCGATAGAGAGACTTGGGAATGGTTTCCCATCTGGATAATCCACTGGTTCAGAATATAGTTCTCGACACAACACATGCCCAAGTCCTTGAAGTAAAAAAAATCAGGGACACAATATGTCGCTGCAATTTCATATGTCGACGTAACTTTCTTTTGGGAAGAAGTGGACGAGTAGTAGTCATAAGCTATGGACCACTGAAAAATATGGTCCTCACACCCGAAAATATTGAGCGTATATCCACAGAAATGTTGTGGAGCTACAACAATAGGGGATGATAATGTTCCTTTTCTTCCTCATTGTATTTAAAATGGATGCTGCAACATCATGATGTAATCTCCGGTAAATCTTGGCTCAAGGTGTTTTAATGGGAGATGTCCTCAGCCTTTTCACGTTTTAATGCCAATCTTTTCAAAGCTAATAAAAGCATAATCAATTTGCACTGGGAAAGTGTGCAAAGATGGCAGGGAAATCAAGAAAGTATGGAAAAGAGGGGAAAACATTACCACCTGTGTAATATACCTGGATCTTGACAAAATCAGGTTTAAGTTAGAGGATAATTTGTTATATTTACTTAAACAATTTTCATATTATTTTATTTTATTAGTGTTCTTTGTGGCCCAAATGCAAACTATGTTCAAGTTGGAAGGCTGGAGCAACATTTTCATATGCAAGCACATTCTCAAATATGCAAACCTGTAATATATGCACAATACTAAAGAGGGGAATCATGTCAACACCTTTGTAGATGACAGTGGGCCAGCACAATATTTCATTCTTGCTATGATGATGCCTTTAAAAAAACTAAAATAACCAACATTTTTTTGCGAATTCAAGATCGACAGAAAGAAACTAATCAGATTTCATAATATTCTCCCATTAATGCAGTTTAATGCGATATGTCCTCGAGATTTCCACTTATTAATGCCAATCTTTTCAAACATTTATGGTGAGCTGTCACTAGTAAAATTATAGTTGATTTGCATTGGGAAGGGGTGAAGGTGGCAGGGATGGAGGGGAGTGAAAGATTCTTTGGTACTTTGGTAAAAGCAGTCGGTCGGACTTGTGATGTGAATATATAGATGGATATAGAATTTATGAGTCTACAACCCCGAGAACCCGCGAGCATAGACTTGCGACTATGTATAGAAGAAGAAAGGGATAATAGAGGGGAAGAAGAAAAGGGGAAAAGTAGCAAGTATAAAAGAGAAAAACAAAGGGAATAAAGAACTTTTTGCGTCACACAAAAACACTCGGTATTAAGTATGGAAAGGCCGGGAGGTTAGATGGAGTTATCATAGGAAGAGTGAGACTTGCGAGTTCGAGGAGTCTAGGGTCGAATTGTAGATAACCGGAGTTTTGGGTGCAAGATGTATATTCGAAAATAGGGCATGGTAGTTCGATAATTCATTGGGGGAACCCACGGCCATAAAATTGGCTAAGTGTGGAAACGAACTGGGAAAAATATTTTCAGCCATGGAATATAGATGGAGCTCAACAGACCTTGGTTCAAGATAAAAGAGATGGTGTTTATATCTATATCAACAAGCAATAGACAAAATATATAACTTGGCACATTTATATGCAAGCATTCAGATGGAGTCATCGTAGGTAGACTGAGGCCTGGGGGTTCGAATTTGAGGTCGAATTGTAGATCACCGAAGTTTCAAGTGCAAGATGTATACCACCAACACGGGGCATTATAGTTCAATGGTGCCTACACAGGAACCCCTGGCCATAAAATTCGCCAACTATGAAAACAAACGACACTCAGTCGGACTCGTGATGTAAACATATAGATGGACATGGATTCTGTCACTCCACCAACCTGGGAACCCACGAGCATAGACATGGGACCAAGTATAGAATAAAAAATGAATAATAGAGGGGAAGAAGAAAAGGGAGAATGAATAAGTATAGAAGAGGAAAAAGAAAGGGAGGAAAGAACTGTATGCCTCACATAACAACATTTGGTGCGATAATTATCAAGCAATAGAAACACATCAACTGTGGGAAAAGCATATAGCTGGACAAATTGGACAGCGTATGCAGATCAAAGTTGTTTTGTAACCACACCTCTTATTCTCAAGCATATGCATTGCATTTGTTGCGGCGCATTGCACTCCATATTTTTCATATGTGGCACATAAGGCTTCATCCTTGTGCCCAATAACTGTGTTCTTGTTTCAATGTATCAATACAAAGAATACAATGGACATGAAAGCAAGCTGCTACGTAGGAACACATGAAAAAAAGATTGAGTACAAATTTATTTATTTCAAGATAGCAGCACAAAAAAGAGAATTGGCATGAAGACAAGTTAATGTATGGGAAGATATGGAGTATCCAAGGAGAAAAACAAATAGAGTTGCAAACCAGTGCAACAAATACAGAAAGAGTAAATGAAAAACTATTGGATATGGAACACGGGTAGAAATATGCACATTTGCATGGATTCTTCTACATTTCTGGTTGAGAGTTATTTGTCGTGTCTAGTTTTCCTGTTTATTTCTATGAAAAAAATTACAAAACAAAATGGACATGAACATAAGTTGACATGTAAATAAAAAAGAAAGGAATATGTATATAGAGTAAACAAAATAGAAATATAGTATAAAAGAGATGTGACACAGTGCGCGGGTTGGTGGACTCGTGGGTTGGTGGACTCACTGGTTCACATTTATATCCATTCTTATGTATCACGACTCTGGCCAAGCACAACATGAGATTTAGTAATCTATAGAATATTATAACATTTTACCAAGATTTATAGTAATTTATATAATGCTATAATTTATCAGGAGTCTTACCAACCTCTTCCTCATTCCATTCTTGTGTACAAATAGAGTAAATTACAATAGTGAATAATTTTTGAAATTAATTTTTTGTCTTCACTTGCCAAACAAATGAAATAGCTAATTTTTTAAAACTAAATTGGACAACTTGGAAAACGTATGCAGATAAGATTTTTTGGTAACCATACCTCTTAGTCTCAAGCATACACATTGTATTTGTTGTGGCACATTGGAACTGTTGCATCTTTGTGCCCAATTATTGTGTTCTTGTTTCAATGTAGCAATATAGAGAATACAATGGACATGAAATCAAGATTCTACATAGGAACACATGAAAAAAATATGGAGTACAAATTTATTTATTTCAAGATAGCAGCACATAAAAATAGAATTGACACGAAGACAAGTTAATGTACAGGAAGATATGGAGTATCCAAGTAGAAAAAAAATAGAGCTGCAAACAAGTGCAACAAATATAGACAAAATAAATGAAAAACTATTGGATATGGAACAAGGTTAGAAATATGCGCCTTTTCATGGATTCTTCTACATTTCTGGTTAAGAGTTCTTTGTTGTGTCTAATTTTCCTATTTGTTTCTATGGAAAAAAGTACAAAACAAAATGGACATGAACATAAGTTGACTTGTAAATAAAAAAGAAAGTAATATGTACATAGACTAAATAAAATAAAATAAAAGGAATAGAGTAACATATAGTGTTAGAAGAATGTACTGTTTTTTTTTGGTCCATCCATGATTGTGTATATATAAAATAAAATTTGTAAACAATTTTTGTGCCCAAAATCAATTACAAAGAAGGGAAAACTAAGAAGTTGGATATCTCGATTTTCTGCAACAAGATACACAGATATTCTTTGAAGCATATAAATATGATTTTTCAATATGTTTGATGTATATTTTATAATTCAAGTGCAATACCAATTGTATGGTGATCAGACCAGTATGTGTACAGACCAGGGAAAACTAAGAAGTAGGATAATTTGGTTTTCTGCAACAAGCTAGACATATATGCTTTGAAACATATAAATATGATTTTGCAATATGTTTGATGTATATCTCATAATTCTAGTGCAATACCAATTGTATCATGATCAGACTAGTATGTGTCTAAGATAAAGATGTTGTATTGAGAATTGGGCACATTCGACCATACATGGTCAATAAGCGCATTTTGTACATGGCTTGTGGTGTTCAAAAGAAAGCAGAGACTGTATTTGCACATGTGGTTTTCCAATTCTTTTGTTTTGGCATTATTTTGTAGCACATCAATATTGAAGTCTCCTACAACGACAATGGTTTCGTTCAAAAGCAAATGGTCTAATGCATTGGAAAGAACATTTAGTATGTTGGAGAATGTTGCATGGGGAGCAGCATACAGATTCAGTATTGCAATTTATAATCCATGGAAAAATACTTTTGCAAGCACCATCACAACATTCTTTTCCTCGAAATGTATATGCTCCAAAATTGTTACATGTTTTTTCACCAATATCATCACCCCATGTGTAATGTAACTTGATATGCAATTGTGATTTAGAAATTGTTTGTTTTGCATGCATAATGCCATGTATGTTTCCTGTAGGCACAGAATATCATATTGCATTGTGTCATAGTCATTGAGTATATCATTCATGTTTGCATGTAAGTTTCGTGTGTTAAGCGAGAGAATTGATATAGACGAGTTTGTTTGTATGGATTGGTAATCATACTGCAGATGCCACTTTGCGGTAGTCCCGAGCCATTGCATTTCAATATCAACTTTATGTTTGAGTTTGAATTTATCTTTTGTAAGAAGACTTAGTAAATACAAGGAGTCTATACTTCTGACACAGGACAATGTTGTATACACAAGTCCATGTATTTGAATTCCAGCAGGCTGAAATGCAACACTATCAAGTGTTAGTCCTTGCGATTTGTGGACTGTACGTTCACATGCAAGTTTAATTGGAATCTGTTTTCGAATCTTCAGTCGACCTATATTTTTTGATGTCGATATTGTCTTTGATATTCGCAAGATAGTTATCCAATCACTTGTAGTGTTTGAATCATATAGATAATCCATTTTTTTTGCTTGTCTCTTGCCTATATGCGGTTCATGGAACTTAATCCAGAGGACATCAATTTTTTTTGTTTTGGTATAGCCTTTGAGTATTCCATATGCACCATTGACCAAACCATCCTATGAATCATAGTTGTGGGCATATATTTCAACCGTCATGTCTAATTTCAGAACAAGTTGCAAAGGTAAAGTAGTTGTATGTTCATGACGTGGCACATTTGCATGGTTGTCTTCTTCCAGGTCAATTGAATTGATGATGATATCATTGCCAGGCATGAGAGATAGCATCTACCTGTTATGCATTGAAACATCCCTATTTGTGTAGAACATGTAAGGGAAGTTTGGGTGTGTTGGTGTAGGTCGCAAGCACCTCGAATTGATATATGTTAAGTCATCATCTGTTTGGTTGTTTGTCCTCATTCTATTTAGAATTGCAATAAATGTTTCATCTGTCTGGCACATTGTAGTATGAAATTCAAAGAAATTAATATTGTCTCTCCATAAGTCATGCGTCACTATTTGCATGTTAACCGTGGGTTGTTCAAATCAATACGATGTTGCATCATATGCATTGAGGACGTACTATGCATCTGTATTTGCATTCCACATAACTAGCATGTCCTTGGAGAAATTGTTGTTCCAGATATGGGAAAGTTTTCGTTTAAGAAAAACTGTTGGTTGTTTAAGCGTACATTGTATGGCTTGGATGTACTCATCTTTTGTTAGATTTATCTCTGTCAAGAAGTCATCGAAGCTCATCAAATAATCACACTCTCATTGTTCTAGAAATGCGAACAAGGATTTATATTTCTCAATGACAACATTGTCCTCTAAACTAAGTGGCTCTATGATTCTTTTTGTTCTCATTGGCAGCATGGGGAAGTTGTATCTGCAATGTGAGTTTTTTCGTTTTTTACAACTTTTTGTATGATAATGTCTATGAACTTTGGCAAGTTCTGGATCCAAATGATTTGTGTTTCATGTTATGTATTTTTCCACAAACTTCTCAATCTATGAATTGTTGTCATCTCCATAGACCGGTGCACCCTCTATCTGCAACAATGAGTGGTCATGCTCATTCCCCCTATTTTGGAATTCAGTCACAAAAAAGTAGTCTGATATTTTTCCGAAAATGTTTCATCATGGCATATCAACTGTCTCAAAGCATTTATTTTATGCCTATAGTAGCAAGTACATGTTACTGGGTCTTTTCTTATGAGGTAGTCAATGTCATTATTTTCCAGTGTATCGGTTTGTTTTTTACGTTTCTTGTTCTTGTGCAAGTCAGATACCGTAGCCACCAATGGATCCCAACAATTCTTTGCACTTGTAAACGTGATGAAAAATGTTGGCGGTCCCAATTTTCGAATCATTGAAATAGTTTTTTTGTTTTTTTGCAAATAGTCAGGAGAGATGCGAATGTTTTCAAAATCTATGTATCCAATATCAAATTTCATGATTTTTTCTAGGTTTACTTTGTACTTGACATCCTTGGACAACAAATTTATTCCTTGTAACTGGCCTTTTCTTATTCGCACCCACATGCAAGAAAACACTTTCTCTATTATTATGCGCATTGTTTTAAAAACCAAATTTGTTATGTGATAGGAGAAGTCATCGCTTGAATGTAGTAGCTCCCATCGAACTATTTTATGGTAACTGAATCATTTTGTAATGTCACTAGGACGTGGATCTCCATAGAATAGCGTTGGGAATTTCATCTCCTCAACAAATTTGTCCTTGAATATTCCAAGTGTACACCCCTCAGCAGGTGCAATTTCGACAATCTTGTGTTGCAAGTCACAAATGCACCGTGAATTAGTGAATCCATGTACCAATGTCTCATCAGGTGTTTCATTCTCCGATTCATCACTTGTATCAAATTCACTAGCAGTTTTGAAATTCTGTGCAGAGCTGTCATCCTCTTCTCCAAGAACAATGTTCCAGTTCTCATTTATACAAATGTTTTGTGCTTTTTACAAGGCCCTAGAACATATTAATTATTTTAATGATTCCATGAAAACATGCACACGCACTTTACCTGTCTGATATGCATTTTTGTATTTCAAGCATCTTTTGAGAGCCACAACAATTGTCATTATATCGCTAATGAATTGTGGCAAGGATTTTTTCACAACATCTAGTTGGATAGACACATTAATAATTGATCATGTTAAGCCCATTTAGGGTCGTTATAGCCCCAAGGTCTGATTTGTGAAATTGCAATTTGCAGAGAAACAAGTCTCTCTTCAAGTTTTGTAAGTGCACTTACATATGGTAGTGGTGTATTACACCTTATTTGGTCAGGGGTTGCAAACTATGGCAGTTTTCCATTTTTAAGTGATCGTTTGCATGGAAGACAAATTTTTCCACTGGAAAATGTTTTATCATTTAGTGTCAAGCAGAGGCATTCTAATTCCAAATTAGGCGTGAAAGACTTAGTGATTTTTGCAAAATTCAATTGATCGCAAATTGCATATGCAATGGAAGGAGTGTCTTTGATTTGTTTCATATAGGTCTATCTTGCATATTTCTTCCGTAAGAAAGTATGCCTAGAAAGTGTTTGTTGGTTTTCATTGGTAGTAGTGCATGGTGTTGGTTCTAACCCATGAAATGTATTGTTTTCCTCTTGGACAATGCCATGACCATTGTGGGCTAAGTGACCGTACCTCTTTCTGTTGTGTTGTGCATGAACAATCTTTTTTAGGTTGTGATATGTTAGTTTCTCTCTAGAAGGAAGTGTAGTAATGTATTTCTTTCTCTCACATATGGCCTTTTTCAAGTTGTGATAACTTAGTCTACGTTTCTTGTTCAAGGCCAAGATGACCTCATGGAAATTGGGATGAGTTTCATTCTGATTAAATAACATGAAACACTTATGTAGATTTGATGCAGTTTGGCTAACATTGACACTAGACCTTGAACCAACAGTATTTACTATACTACCAATGTATTTTTTTCTGTCACATATGACCTTTTTCAAGTTGTGATAAGTTAGTATATGTTTTTATTTTAATCCCTGTATAGCCTCATCACAACTAGGATGAATTTCAAGTATGATCTTTTTCAAGTTGTGATAAGTTAGTCTACGTTTTTTGTTTAAGCCCTGTATGGCCTCATTGCAACTGGGACAAGTTTCATTCTCATTAAATAACATTCTATGCCTATGCAGATTCAATGTAGTTTGGGTGGCATGGATAGTGGACCCTGAACTAGTGGTATTCCCCATCAAAGGTTGATAATGGATATGTGTTGTATCTGTTTTCAACGATATGATGTCAATTGTTCGATCATAATTTGAATCAATAGACCAGGAATGGACAGTGTCATCTGGTAGGGCTGACCAGACCTGGATATTTACTCTAAATATTATAGATAGCCATTGCAAATAGAATATGCCACCCTCTACATTTCCTTTTTCATATGGCAGTGCCATGTTTACAAGGTATTCTTTCCAACTTCCAATTGCCCGCATATTTTCTAGGAGATATGGCGAAAGGTGTTCATGCAAGCAGCTAAAAGCCTATTGGTTTCCGCCTATAATTGCATTGCAAAAGGACTGTACAATGTAAATCCACAACAACTTCACATCAAACTCTGTTGCTACAAAATAGCAAATTGCATTGAACATACTATCTCCACAACTAGATGCAACAATTGTTGCTATCTGCAAGCCATGGCAGTGTATACGATCCATAATCCATTTCCATTGTGATTCAAGGTCTTTGCAAATGAGGTACAAGTAAATATGGGGTCCTCCAAGATTGCATATGGATAATTTTCTATACAGTAGTGGTTCATAATGACCACTGACAGGATTGGCATCATGGAACAAGATGCAATATGGATCGGTAGATGCAGTTTTGTTGATTAGTAGATATTTTGTTTTTCTTGTTAATGACCATATTCCAATTGATATACTAAGCTAATTAGATAGCCACCATATACAAAATGTATCTCCCCAAAGTCCCCTCTCATGTACAGGAAGAATTGCAGATGCAGACAACCGCATCTTTGAAAAATACGTAGTGACATCATGTATTCCATGCAACTGCAAAAGAAAATCAAATGTCAATTCATATTCATATGACTTTAATGCCTCAATGTCACCATTTTTTAAACAACCCAAGAAATAATCTATCAATCCATTGCACAGGTCGACCGAGGAATAACGAAAATGCAATAGAACCTAGAAGGCATCGAAAATCCAATATCCTACAGTATACGAGAATGCATCCGATCTAAAAATCCCATTTCTATGCAATACCTCATCGATGTTGTCATGTACAATGGAGTTTGTATCTATCTCATAGGACTCAACATCTATTACTTGTTTCATCTCTTAAACTGTGATTTTCAAGTTGTTTCTTAGCTATTTTCAGTTTATATGAAAACAAAGAAAAGAAAAAAGGACCAAAAAAAAAAAAGACAAATAGAAAACTAAAAGAATGGAACTGCATACCAATCCCACTATGTATCCTTCAACCTTCTTCTTGTCAAATTCAATTCCCCCTAGTCGCCACAACACACAACAATAAAACAAACATACAATTAACAATGAACCAAACATAAGAGACAATGAAAATAAACAACGCTATAAATTTGTTGAGAAAAAAGACCTAGTATTCAAGGTATATCATTTTTTAACCTATTCATGGAGTGCATCCTACAAGCTTATCAAAGGCAGAAGATGCTCTGCAACACAGAAAGGACAGGAGAATAAAAGAATTTCCTGTCACTAGACCCTGGAAGATGGTTTCCCCATGTGACAACTCTGAATTCATTTTATAAACCCCTTTGCATTGATATTTTGGAAACATCTATGGCATGATATCCAAGATGTGGAAGTTGGCATATGTGATTGGAAGGGAACAACCTGGGAAAAATGCACAAAATGCATGGTTTCCAGGAATAGAAAATAAGAGGAGAAAATATGGTTTTCTTTTTTATATGTCACCACGGCTACGACAAAGGTGGGTTTTGTATAGAACATTTACATCCAAGAAAAAGGAAAAGATTTTGGTCACAACAACCACACAGAAAGATGGTCTGCAACAGAATTTCGAGGCAGGGATCCCTACTATTGAAAATTATTTCTTGCAAGGTGCAAACAACAAGTAGGAAAAAAGGAATAGAAACAAAATGATGGCACAAAAACTTACTCGTCAACGATGGATGACAAAAGTGCAACTCCAAAACTTGAAAACTGCAACAACAGGTCGAAGAACTTGCAAAGTTGAAGAACAACAAACCAGTGAACAACCACGAAGAGGTCCAACTGCAACTGCAAGACCTCGAATTTGCAAAGTTGAATCAAATAACAAAAAACAACATCAAATGAACCAACAAACAAGCATCAACCAGTGAACCAGTAATGCCGGTGAAGAACAATATTGCCCAATTTCATTGCAGATAACACTGTATAAAAAATGGAACAAAACTATATTGTAACACATTTGCACAATAAACATTTAGCGTTGTGAGGTCTGTTAGGTAAACACTTAAGACCGTCAGAACTGTCGAAGGGCGTCGCACTGTGCAAACATTTAAGAAACAATGCAGTTTGGCAGGCCTGTTTAGGTACGCAACAATGACAAAGACTCTCGAAGAACACAACAATAAAGATAAATCAAACATGATAATAGTAATAATAAAAAAATAAAAAATAACAATAACACATAAGACCTCATTATGTTTTTAGTTCTGTAGCTCGAACAATAGAAATTATGAAAAAAAATGTATTCAAACGAAAAACTAATATAAAGTCAACGAATTCTCAATTGCTATAAACTTTGTATATCTAAACACTTCAGTATGAATAGTACAAATTAAAAAATTATCGTAGATGATAAAAACCTTGGATATGGCAACATATCTTTCATTGGGAATAGCGAAGCTGGCAATAAGACCTCAAATCTAACATCCAATGAGATCATGACATATATGGGTTTTTTTATTATATAAATAATAAAAAATAATGTTTTTAGTTCTGTGGTTCAAACAATAGAAATTTTGCAAAAAATTTTAGTCAAACGAAAAACTAATATAAAGTCAATGAATTGTCTATCGCTATAAACTTTGGATATCTAAACATTTCAATATGAATAGTACAAATTCAAAAAGCACCATAGATGATACAAACTTTGGATATGGAAACATATAATTCATTGGAAATAACAAAGCTGGCAATAAGACCTCAAATCTATTATCCAATCAGATCATGACATATATGAGTTTTTTTATTATATAAAAAATAGTGTTTTTAGTTCTGTAGTTCGAACAATAGAAAGTATGCAAAAATTTGTAGTCAAACGACAAACTAATATCAAGTCAACGAATTATCGATCATGATAGTCCCTCTATGCCTTCGGCAGGGACTAATAAATATCACAAGTTCAACCACTTAATGTAGACAACATCACATTTTAATTTAATGTCTTAAATTTATTTGTAAAATTATTTATACATATTTAAATATATTTGTTCACATGTGTGATTATATAATAAATTATATGATCACATGGAATATATGTGGGATAAAATTAGGTGATTTATGCACAATCGTATAACTAAATGGAATGAGCGTTGGAATACACAATTAGGTGGTCTTACGTATCAATTATTAAGATTTTAAGTATCAGTTATTTAGATTCTATACGATTTGAAGGTAACTTGGATGTTACCCACAATCATTGAGATTGGACAAGATTTGAAGCTTACTTAGATGTTGATGTTTTTTTTAAGGAAATAAGGAGAAAACCTTATTCAAAAATCCCATTTGGAAGATCATAGGAAACGTTTTTACAATCTTCTAACAGAGCCAGAGTAGAGGTAAAAACTAGTTGTATACTACTAGCAATTTCAAAAAGTCCACTCTTTAATTCATACATTAAGTTTAGATTACTAGTAATCCAACTATATTTCCTATAAAAGACCTCTATAATTGAAACAAAAAAATACAACATGAAGTTAACTAATTAGAAGGATTATGGATGTCTGAAGCCTCATCTTGAGGTGGCGATGGCTAATTCAAGTCGAGCACCTATCTGGGATGGGTTGGTGATGATGCTTCATTAGATATATCCAAGGAAGATGTCGGAGGAACATGTATGATAGGTCAAGAATGCATCTCAACCACTTTTGAGCGAATTGCTTCAACTTCATCTTTCAATTGTTTGTATCCATGTCTCTGTTCTACAAGAATTTCCAGGGTAGTTTGCCAGTGAATCGAAGCTTCATTGAGACAAATTTGGAGAATATTCAGTTGATTAGCCATTTCTTTATGTTCCTCCTCCTGCAACTCCATGCTCTAGTGCACCGCACCTGTCCTTCTATTTTCCATCGAATCCTGGGTTTGTTTCTTTCTTTGAGGGGGTCCAAGGAAGACCTCTCTAGAAAAACTGATGAATTCTTTGAGTCCCAAATCCTCCAATCTATTGATAATCTTCTGAAGGTTACAAAGATTGTAAATCCGTTGCATACCATGAATTTCTAACGTGTCCATACTTATCTTACGCTTTTTGCATGCAAAGAGCCACCACCTTGATATTTGATTAATGTCGAGCATCAACAGTCCTGAGATGGAGGGGAGGTTGAGCGTGTGACATGACCTAAACCTTTCATGCCCGTCATAATTTGGAATGGATATTGTATTACCAAACTTTGATGAAACCAAGCACCAACGAGAAGGTACAAATCCCATGCGCGAAGAGGCCAGGAGAAACCTTGAGCTAGGCAAAAAAAGAGAAAACGAATTCGGGCGCATGTGTGAAGTAGGGAAGAGGAGTTGAAGGAAAAATCTAATTATACAATGGTTGGACATGGACGACATCTTTTGAAACATATATATATTTTTAAAACATTAGACTTAAAGAGTTTCATTTTGTTTAAATAAGGATAAACACTCACTTGGATACTACCGTCGATAAAGTCTTCTGATTAATCCAATGGTCTAAAATATTTTCAAAGTATGGAGCCGCCCTTTCGTTAAAAATATAAATCACTAAATACAACTTTCAAAGTATCGGGTTTTGGAGTTTCGCAATACTAACAGTTAGACATAAAGAAGCCCAAAGTTCCGATATGTGAAGTCACGAAACTAGATTAAGTTAAATTGGGTTAATTAAATAATTAAAATAATTAACGATAACTAATCTTATCGCAACTTTGCATTTTGGGAATCTTTCCCGAAACGATAAATTAAACCCCCGATATGCGAATTCGTGAAATCATCAATTAATCACGATTATTTATAAACATTAAACATGATTAATATTAATTAATCAATCACAATTTCGTGATTCAGGAATCATAACTTGAAATGAAATAGGATAACCTAGGAACCGAAACCCCAAAATGGATTAAGTTAAATCATAATTAATTAACTTATAAACTCGATTTATTAACAAACAAAACACTTTTATTTTATCGTTGAGTTTATGTTGATTGCGATACGGGTGATTTCAATTTTCTTTTCCAATCATGAAAATTGACCATTAATGTTATTAAATGACCAGCATGGGGAAATGATTTCAAATAAGATCTTGCTTTAATGCCCAAATAGTTTTATTAAAATAATTAAACGTATTATTAGTGAAGGTATATGCATATCAAGGTGTCTAAGGCAAGAAAGAAATTTTCATTTTCAATTACATTCACGTTTTGGTAGAGCTTGATTAATGAGATACTCAGTCCTGTGCGTGTTCTTTGACAAATAACAGGTTTTTTTAAGAACTTCTACCATGCCACCATGAAAAGCAACTAAAAAAACTAGTGAAAGTTTAGGCTAGAGTTCAGAGGTTATCTCTGACACATCACCTAGAAGTATAAACACAATTAAAACCTAGACGAATGTTTTCAACATCCTACAGTACAAGCTGGTAAACTGCCTCGATGATTCAAGCGACAATGAAAAGGAAGACTTATCTACCAAATGCAAGACTATTTCTCAGTCAGAGATGCACAAGGTAGCAACAAGACCGAGTCTTTTACCCTACAATGCCATGATTCGATGGGCACTAGATCATGTGGATATCCCAACTAGAACTATATTCAATTCTCAGAAGGTAGTTGTTGGGTCATTTCGGCTGGAACACATACAGGTGATGTATAAACTGTCTTCAACATTAAACTTCATTTACAATGCCAGGTTTCTAGATAATTTTAGCAAGAAGGAGTGTTATCAATATGGAAAGAATCTTTCCGACTTGATCAAAGACTGGTGCTCATGCCCCAAAAAGTTAAGATCTGATTCTCACGACATATACTCAATCTCATCGCTAGAACCACAGTTCATGTATATAGCCATGATGATGTGCATAATTTATGGAAAAGAGAACACAACCCATTTCTTTCTACCATGGGTACCCACGATACACACAGTGGCGGAAGGGTATTCTTTCGACTGGGCCAAGATATTGTTGGACAATCTGACTAGTGAAATTACAGAATACTGGGCAAAGTAAGTCGAAGGGAAATCAACTTCATTCTTCATGTCAACTTATATTATGGACGCCATCTGTTTCATGACACCTTTCTCACTGATGGGTTGGAGATGGACTCTAGATAGTGCAAAACCAATTCATATTTTCATTCAAAACTTTGGGAAGAAAAGGCGAAGGATATATTTTATGAAATCTGTAATTGGGTAATGGTGTCGATGCACATTGCTATTTTTGGTCACTCGCCTCCTAGAATTTCAAACACAGTTGTGGCTAACCTAGATAAAGTGGTAGAATGGTACGTCAAGGAACATTTCTCTTAAATCAGAGTTTTTGGTTGCTTAGTTCCCCTATATGCTTTACTGCAATTTTTACCAGACTGACTGGTGTGTCGCAAGGTCGCATGACAAACTTTACTCGATGGGATTAACAAAGAGATCAAAGCAGTGCAGAAAAAGGTATGGCCATCTTTTCCTTTACAAATTGGTGCATTTTCTTTATTGGATTTTGGCCACTCCAAAGTGGAGGCTGCTACGGCCTTAGAATAAATAAAACTGGTTAACATTGAATTTAAGAAGCATGACCCACAAAAGGTCGTGGGTAACCATATGGCAAGTTGCAATCTTAAACAGTATGAACATGAAGAATCCGCTCAGGACGAAGTGTTTCGAGGGGTGAGATATTACCAAGAAGTTCTGAGCCGAGTTCGATCTCTATCACCTGATAAAATGATTGATTTTTACAACTTCCAAAATCACTGAAGAAGTAGTCTTTTGAAAGTATTACAAGGGGAAAACCCAATGTCTCCTGCTACACAACAAATTAAGACCCATAATCGAGAAGTCAGAAGCTCTAGCAAATAAGAAGCCCCTGAAAAATTAGAGAAATCTGAGATCTCAACTCAGAAAAAAGATATTTCGGTGACAGAGGTATCTAATAAGTAGGCCAAAGATCAACCGGAGACATTAATAAAGAAAGGAAGCGATAGGCCACTGTCTTCATCAGATAAATCAACTACAGATGGAACCATAAAACAATTATCTATAGAAATTGACAGCCCCATTCATGTTTTCACGCCATTGCAATTCACCAGAGGAAACCCCAATGCAGAGGTAATACTCATAGGAGATCTCACACCTATCCCTATTGAAGAGATACCTCGCTCTGATTTCTTTTTCAGTAAGAAAAGGAAAGCTTTGGTGAAGAGTGAAATGCACCAGAAAGAGGGTGCAATGATAAAAAATCACAGAGTACTATCGGATGGACAACATTTGGAAGAAGAAGACTTTGCTACAGAGGTAGGAGGCTCTTTGGGAGATTTTGCAACAACTAACCTTTTCTCAGTTGATAATATAAAAGAAAAATTGAAGCAGAAGAACCAGGTGATAAGTTAGTGGAAAAATCAAATAAGGACTACAGAAAATAATGTCAGATAAGAAGTCAATAAAGGGATGGAACATGCTAGAGCTAGTGATAAATAAGAAATCCAACTACTCAAGTCCAGTCTTGATGAGATGGATAAGAATATGCAAGTGATCAAAAAACAAACTATCCAACAAGATGAGTTGGTAAAATAATTACAAGACAAGGCTAGTTCCACTGATAAAATGGTTGTGGATATAACACTATTTCAAGCTCAAGCATTGGAAGTGCTAAAGAATCTGGAAATAGCACAACAAAGCCTTTTTGCCAAGGTAGGAATCATACAAACTCATTTTCGGGAAGTAAATTAATCATTGGACAATATTGGTTTCAGAGAAAAAGAGGCTACTGCAGCCCAAATCATTTTTCAAGAAGCAGTTGTGTCATCAGATAGACAAGAAATATCTGTAACTCCCAAATTGACTGTTGCAGAACAGGTCAGAGGTGATATAATATTAAATACATGGGAGGCCAATATATCCGAGAGTAAAAGAACAACCAAGGAAATAAAAGAGGATTGTGAAGAGATTTTGCATTTTCTTAGTAAAGAATCACTAGGCCTCGGAAAGGATAATGGTTCTGAAATACTAGGACAAATCACTATTGTAAAGCATCAAATTTATGTCAAAAAAAACTTAGAGGCAACTCAAGCTGAAATTGCATAGCTAAAGCAGGTTGACATCACTCATATATATATATGGATGGTAAAGTCTGATTTACAGCTACAATCAATGATTTATGAAGATAAAAGGATAGAATACATGTTGCCACAATTACAAAATAAGTTGTATCTTTTTGAGGAAAAAGATGTGACATAAACTTCTAAACTAGTGGTACAATTTCTAAGAAGGTGTGTGGAATGTCTTGAGCAAGGAAAAGGGAGTACTTCAAAGAATCAATGAAGTAACATGTTCATATCCATTTTTGCCAGTATAAGAAAGAGATAGAGAAGAACCGAGTGAAACGGTTTAAGTTTTCATTTTGTAACCGTCATTACCTAGGAATAACGAGAATTCCAATCGCCTAGGGTTGAGAATCTCTTGTATAAATGTATTTTCAAAAGACTAAAGAGAGGTTGGATTTTTGCCATATGTAATTGAGAAAGCTCTCTTCCTTGAGGATTAATACAAATACATATCATAGATTCGACATTTTGTTCATTTGAGTTATGTGTTCTTATGTTTTTCCATATTCTAGTATTTTTTTATATATCTCCTTGATCAATGCTTGATCGCAATTTAGTACAACATCTACTATGGTTACTTTTCATTTAGTAATTTAATAGCGCACAATTTTTCCTCCATTTTACTATTAGTAAATACAAGACCTGTGAGTTAATTGGACTGCTACATTATATGCTTCATTAAAGGTTATATCATCTATTTTCTTCTCTTGTAGCAAAGTAAGATTCGTCTGTAATAGATGCCTTGCTTTGTCTAACAACTTTATGTTTTTCTCTCATTATACCCATGCTTTTAATTTTAACTCAGACACGAAATATGACCTCTGAGCTGTTATGTTGTTAATTCATTTTTAGGAATTTTTCTCACATAATAGAGGTAGAAAACAAAAACACTAAAACCTCCTTTATTTCTAGATAACTTGACATTATACTTTGAAACCTTAAGTATAAACTCAGGAACAACATATTTTTGGCACCGTTGTCAGGGACAGAGAAACGAAGTTATTTTTCCTTGGGAGAACGACATTGGTAAGTTTATCTCTTTGATAGTGAACAAAGATTGAATACATTATAAGGCTAATTTTTATCTTTCACTTGGTGACTCCACAACTAATAAACTGGCATTTAGTCAAAGAAATACCAGAAAGAATCCAGACGGTAAGAAGATTTCGCCTGTATCTGACCCTGAAAAACTTTTGAAACCAAGGGGATATCGTAAAAAGACTATTGCATCAACAAGTAAATTTTATCAACCCAAATCTAATACTAGGGTTTTGTTTGAGCAGTTAAATCCACAAGAATATTTTACCAAAGTATTTTCTGAAGAAACATTTACTGTTAGAATCGAAACTGAAACCCTAAAACCCGAGTTGGTTTCACCTGAGATTAAATCCAAGACTGTTCCAACTGTCTCCTTTACCAATAAAGGTAAAAAATCCATCTCAATACCCGCTTCAATTGACATTTCATCAGTTCCTGAAGTCAAGCTTCCAACCTCTTGAAGTTTTGAAGAATACATCTTATACTCTGACTTGACTCCTGTTGGTTCTCCTGTTTATACATCTTGTAAATCTGAAGAACCTCACCCTCATTTCCCTTTTCCCTCTTTTCAGATTTTTTGTCTCCTGAACCTTTTTCTCTTAATCCTGAAGGGGTCGAAAGGTCACTACACATTCTTGAAAATCCTTCCCATAATCCCAAAGTTTCATCTCTTAAATTATCAATGGTTGTAGCTGGAGTAGGTGGTGTTGGAGGTGTTGCTGGAGGTGTTGGACATGGTGTTGGAGGAGGAGGAGGAGGCGCTCAAGGACCACCCCTGGCTCCTATAATTTTTTCTAAAGTAGCCGCTAGGTATTCTCCTTTGGTCCTCCCAGTTCCTCTCCATGATTTACCAGAAAAATATATGAAAAAACTGTCAAAGTTCACCAGAGAGGGAGACTTAACCGCAATTGAGCACATAAATTTCTTTGATCAATTCACTGATATCCTTGGCCTTGAGCACGAGGACCTTTATTCGAGGCTTCTAGATCAAACTTTAGAAGGACAGGTAAGAAATTGGTTCCAAGGACTGCCAGCAGATTCCATAGGATCATATGACAAGTTAGAAAGTGCCTTTATCAGACAATGGGGAGAAAGAAAATATCACCTTTATTATATAATCGAGTTTGGAGCTTTAAGGAAGAAAAATTCAGAAACAGTTCTGGAGTTTACTCAAAGATTTAATAAATTGTATAATAAGATTCTAGCTGAGGTTAAACCTTCCTAACCTACAACAAAAGTAACTTTTGTTGGGGATTTTGATCCTGATTTTGATCTATTGTTGAGGCAAAGAATATTTGTCGACCTCACTAAAATGTAGGACGATGTTGTAGAAATTGAGTCAAATATGATGCCATCAGGAAAGTTAAAATATAATTTCGAACCAGGAAATAAAGAAATCAAACGATACAGAGAACAAGTAGGACCCTTCGAATTTGAGAGGTCCTCGGAAGATAAGATGGATGACATGGCAAAAATAATCAAAGAATTGTCAAATAAAATCTCGAAAATGGAATTGGACCAATCTGAGAATGATCAGTTCCCTAGAAAAGATTTCAGAATAAATCCTAATCGTCAAATCCAACAAAGACAGATCAAGAATGAAGATCAAAAGATTCAGGCCCCCTTTAAGAACATAAATTTTATAGGAGGAGAGGACCTGTGAAACTTTGAGGAGTTAGAAGAAGATATGAATAATCTTGGTAATGATTACCCAGAACCTTATTTTACGAAACAAGATTATGAAAAGTCTCTAAATACAGAATCTTGGTATAATAATGATGAAAGGATAAATAATGCAGAGGAATATGCTTATCAAGGAATCGTCGATAATATAATGGCCGAACTTCAACAGAAGTATAATCTGAGGCCTAAGGATAGAAACATCACAACTGCTCAACCAAAGAAAATTATGTTGAAGAGCAAAGATAATGAGACAACTTCACTGTTAGCTAAGAAAAAGAATGTCAAAACAAAAGTAGTTGGAACCCGGACTGTAAAAACAAACCCGGCTGAAACAAAAGCAATACAAACCGATAAATCAGAAAAAAAAGAGATAGAAATCCAAACCAGGGAAGTCGATAAGACAATGAGAAATTTCAATCTAGAGAATGAGATTAATAAGATCAAGATCCATGTACCTATGGTTGAATTGACAAAAAACCCTACATACAAAAAACAAATTGCTAAAATGATAAATTTTTCAGATATTGAAAGTCAGGCCTATGTCATAAATTTAGAAGATGATAAGCCGAATATAATTTTTGGTCCACATTTTGAAGGTGCCATAGATACTATCGCTCCTTTTTACATTACCCTAACTGTGCATGATCATCTTCTTCATAATTGCATGCTGGATTTTGGAGCCTCCCACAATGTGATGCCCAAAGGTATTATGGATAGAATCAGTTTCGAAATTACTCAACCATACGGAGATCTATATTCTTTTGATTCGAGAAAAGTTAAATGTGTGGGTATGATTAAATATTTAGTTGTAAATATTGCGCAGATTCTTGTAAAAAGTGT
>ML781557.1:1175569-1207833 GCA_009831015.1 Picea engelmannii | reverse complement strand
ATATAGTACTGGAGTTTGGAAAATGTATTTCGATGGTGCTTCATATTGTGAAGGAGCAGGAGTTGGAGTTCTGTTTGTGGCACCTGGAGATGAGTTTATTATCCCTTTTTCATATAAGTTATAGTGGGACATCGATTACACTAATAATGTATGTGAATATGAAGCCTTGGTCTTAGGATTAGAGGCTGCTAGGAAGTTGAAAATTAAAAACTTGGAAGTCTACGGTGATGCAGAATTAATTATAAAATAGATAAATCGTTAGTATCAGGCTAAACACCCAAGGTTAAGGTCTTATAGAAATTGTTCCTGGGATCTAATTGAAATTTTTTTTCTCATCATTTAAGGTTCACTACATCCCTAGGACATAAAATCAACAGGTAGATTCATTGGCCAAAGCGGCCTCAACATTTGTACCTCCTACAGACTTAAAATTGAAATATCATATAGAAATGAGGCATAAACCATCAATATCGAACAATATACAACACTGGAAGGTCTTTGAAGATGATAATAAAATCAGACATTTTTTAGAGATGGTGGATGAATTTTCTGAAATGCATATTGATCAGGAAAATCAGAATGACCTTGTTTGGATTATCAGGAAGGAGCAGATCCTCGAGAGTTTCAAGATAAAATTGTTAATCACCACATGTTGTTATTGAAAAATAATCAGATCCATAAAGGTTTGATTCCTTTGGAGAGATTATTTAATCATGATGATATTCCCTTGAAATCTACTTTACAACCTCATCTTAAAGAAGTTGAAGACTGTGATATAGTTACTAAGGAAACTCCAAGGCTAGTTAAAATATCCAAATACCTGCCTCCTGAAATAAAGAAAACAAATATGTTGAGCTTCTTAAGCAGTATAAGGACGTTTTCACTTGGTCCTATGATGAATTAAGAACTTATGACACCACCATAATCGAACACAAGATTTCTCTAAATCAAGGTGTTAAACCATTCAAGCAGAAACTCAAATAGATAAATCCTATTCTACTACCCATGATAGAAAAAGAGGTAAAGAAGATTTTGGATGCCAAGATCATTATTCCACTTAGATAATCTGAATGGGTAGCTAATTTAGTTCATGTCAGAAATAAATATGGTGAAATAAGACTGTGTGTTGACTTCAAAAATTTAAATAGATCATCACTCAAAGATAATTATCCATTACCTAAAATGGATCATGTATTGGAAAAGGTGGCAGGAGAGAATAGAATGTATATGATTGATGGATTTTCAGGCTATAATCAAATTTAAATTCATGAGGATGATAAAGAGGAAACCGCGTTCACTACCCCATGGGGTACTTTTATGTATGATAAAATGCCATTTGGTTTAATGAACGCAGGAGCAACTTTCCAACGAGCTATGAAAATTGATTTTGTTGGCGAAAGAGATAAGTTCATTTTCATTTATCTTGATGATCTAACTATGTTTTCTAAATCTAATGCAGAGCACTTGTTGCACCTTAAACATACATTTGAGAAATGTCAGAATTTTTGTTTGTCTCTGAATCCCAAGAAATCTCATTTTGCAATGCAGGAAGGTAAACTCTTGGGCCATATAGTATCAAAAAATGGAATTAAAATTGATCCAAAGAGGGTTGAAGCTATAGATATTATTAATATTCCTAGAAATAGAAAGGAGATCCAGTCATTTTTAGGAAAAATTAATCTTTTAAGAAGATTCATCCCAAATTTTGTTGAAATTGTAAAATTGATTACAAATATGCTCAAGAAAGACAGTGAGGTCAAGTGGACAAGCGAGGTCAAGGTGTCATTCGAACGTATTAAGAAGGTCATAGGTGAAGCACCGATACTGGAAAGCCTAGATTATATGAAATAATTCTTGATTTTTCATTCGCTTCTGAACATACTATTGCATTTGTACTGTTACAAAAGAATGATGACAACTTTGAGCAGCCTATTGCATTTTTTAGAAAAAGTCTCAGAGATGATGAACTAAAATATGATATATTGGAAAAGCAAGCTTACGCAATGGTGAAGGCCCTAAAGGATTTCAGGACCTATGTACTACATTCTAAAATAATTGCATATGTACCCACCAGTTCTGTTAAAGATATATTGGTTCAACCCGATAGTGATGGAAGGAGGGGTCGATGGCTTGTTAAAATTCAGGAGTTTGACCTGGAAGTAAAACCAACCAAACATGTTAAAGGTCAGGATTTGGATAAGCTATTAGCTGAATCAAATTTTAAATCACTTGGAATAAATCATTTGCAAGAGTATGATGGATTTTTAGATATAAATGAATTTGATGTTACTGTACCTGCAACTGAAATTTCAAAAAAAATCTCTTCTTCAACTTGGTATAGTGACATTGTTTCATATCTTCTGACTCTTCAATGCCCCAACAAGCTAACTCCATCTAAAGCTATAACATTGAAGTTACATGTAGTAAAATATTGTATTGTAGATGGTCAACTATATTGGAAAGATCCTCTGGGTTTCTTACTGAGTTGTTTAGTAGAATCTGACATAGAGAAAGTTATAAACGAATTTCACAAAGGAGTGTGTGGAGGACATCACACATGGAGAGAAACGACCTAAAAAATCCTAAGAGATAGATATTATTGGCTGGAATTATTCAATGATGTGAATAATAAGGTTAGAGCTTGTAACCCATGTCAATTGTTCGCAAACATGCAAAAGATTCTTGCACTGCCTTTGGTTCCAGTTAAAGCTGAAGCCTTGTTTCAACAATGGGGCCTTGATTTCATCGGAGAAATAAATCTTCATTCTAGTGCTCAACATAAGTGGATTTTGACTGCTACCGATTATTTCACTAAATGGGTAGAATCCATTCCTAGGCGAAACGTAATAGATGCAGTGGTGTTCAGTTTCTTGGAAGAGAACATTCTATCAAGATTTAGCTGTCCTTAGAAAATAGTTACTGATAATGCTCAAGCATTCAAATCCATGGCCATGATAAGTTTTTGTCAAAAGTACAACATTGTACTTGAACATTCTATGGCTTACTATCCACAAGGTAACAGATTAGCCAAATCATCGAACAAGAGATTGATAACCATAATTAAAAAAACGTTGACCAAAAATAAGAAAGCATGGAATGTACATTTGAAATATGATTTATGGGATAACAGAATAGGCACAAAAAGATCCATCGGAATGTCTCCATTCTAGATGGTGTATGGTACTGACGTTGTTTTACCCATAAATCTTGCATTGCTTGTAATGAAACTTTGGCAAGACTCAAAAGAAGATCCAAATGACATCACCAAAAGAATAAATCAAATGATTGAATTTCAACAAAATAGGGCTGAAGTAGATGAAAAACTACAGAAGTATCAAGATAACATGAAATCTTTGTTTGAATAGAAAGCTAAAGATAGGGAATTTCTCCCCGGTAATTTGGTTTTAAAGTGGGAAGCCAGAAAAGAAGATGTGGGGAAGCACGGTAAGTTTTATCAGATCTGGTGTGGACCGTATAAAATTTCAGCCGTTGAAGGAAAGAATTCATTTTTGTTAGAAAATCTTGACGGAAAGATTCTTAACGTTTCATGCAGTAATATAGTTCCAAACTCTCATTATACACACCGATTTGGTTTTCACGTTTTGTTACAATTTCCGTCATTTTGGTAAGTTTTTATTTTCACTGTAAATAGAAATAGGTTAGTTGATTTCATATATATATATACAACAAGTAGGCTTCCAATCAGAAAACACTTCCTGACATTTTTCATGATTCATCTCATTGCAGGATACATGTTGATAACCAAGAAACAATCTCTAGCAGGAATCAATACTCGCATTGAAGTTTTCTCGAAGCAGGTGATAAAATAATGGCTTGCTTGGCTGAAAATATAAAGAAACTCTGACGTATGAACTTCTGACCTAGCGACCCAAGTTAAAATTTTCAAGAGAATATTAATGAATATGCCAAAAGTTTCATCTACACTAATGTTGTCACCTGATTTAGAGTCAGAGGGTTACAAAATTACAACATAATTTTCAAGTTTTCCCTGTGGATAAATTAAAAAAATAATAATAATAAAAATATAAAAAGAAGGTTTTTAAAAGAAGAAAACTAGCAATAAAAATAACTTTTCTTCCTGGTCTTCAAATAGGAAAAAGAGCTTCACTTTAACTCTGAAAACTTACAAACAAATCTTCCACATGAGGATAGGCGAAAATTCTGATGATATTCCTAAAATTTAACTGAAATACAAAGTATGTTTGGACTAATCCTAACTACTCTAACCTCTTTACTAGATTTAAAATGATTGATGTCGGTCAAGGAAAGTCCTTGGAAAATAAAATTCGCCATGAAAACTTCCTAGTAAGCGAAGGTTTTTGATAGTCAGAAGAGGATTAGTCCAGAGTAGTCAAAGTGAGTTAAAAGACCTCTAGTGCTAAAATATAAATAGATATCATCCATGGTATATTTTATTATATACAAATTGATTGCCCCCACTTCATGTTTTAAAATATAAGACAGATGGTGAAACAAAATTACTTAATGATTACTCCCATCTAGTCTAAAGGAGATGATGAAAGGAAATTCATTCAATGATTTCCCTCATCTCAGCATTTAAATACAAAGTTATTAATTGAAGTGGTGAAAGGAAATTCAATATGGGAATTAGATAACTTCACCGGGGTACTGAAGAGACTTGCTAGCAATGAAGCAATTTCTATGATATCTATAAGGTTGTTATACATGTATTATAATGTACCTTGGCAACTAATTCTTTGTCAGACTAGATCTACATTCTAAGATAACATGGAACTCCTTGTTTAAAACATTAAAATCACCTTACCTTGATGTGAATAAAATCAAACAAATTCTGATAGATTGGTTAAGGTGTTTTGATTATCTCAAGCAATTCTAAAATCAGTTTTAAGAGAAGGAAGCATTTTAAGCCAGAATTCAAGATTGATGAATGATTAAATTTTGAAAGTTTTTAGAGATATCAATGAAGTCCCAAGTCCTTTTGTGTGTCTTCTTTCATAATGTGTTTCACAGAGTTGCAATAATGACTCCATTTACCCAATAAAGGCACTCGGTCTACTGTTCTTCTCATCTCGCAAGGAAATGAGATCCCTAAATGGAGCCTATGTTGAAACATATATATATATTTAAAACATTAGACTTAAAAAGTTTCATTTTGTTTAAATAAGAATAAACGCGCACTTGGATACTATCACCAATAAAGTCTTCTGATTAATCCAATGGTCTAAAATCTTTTCAAAGTATGGAACCACCCTTTGGTTAAAAAGATAAATCACTAAAGACATCTTTCAAAGTATCAGGTTTCGTAGTTTCACAATAACAATAGTTAGACATAAAGAATCCCAAAGTTCCGATATGCGAAGTGGCGAAACTAGCTTAAGTTAAATCGGGTTAATTAAATAATTAAAATAATTAATGATAATTAATCTTATCCCAACTTCACGTTTCGGGAATCCTTCCTCAAACGATAACTTAAACCCCCAATATGCGAAGTCACGAAATCATCAACTAATCACGATTATTTATAATCGTTAAACATGATTAATATTAATTAATTTTTCGTGATTCAAGAATCATAGTTTGAATTGAAATAGGATAACTCGAGACCCAAAACGCCAAAATGGATTAAGGTAAAACATAATCAATTAACGTATAAACTCGATTTATTAACAAATAAAACACTTTTATTTTACCATTGAGTTTATGTTGATTGCGATACGGGTGATTTCAATTTTCTTTTTCGATCACGAAAATTGACCATTAATGTTATTAAATGACTAGCCCGGGGAAATGATTTCAAATAAGATCCTTCTTTAATGCCTAGATATTTTTATTAAAAGAATTAAACGTATTGTCAGTGAAGGTATATGCATGTCAAGGTGTCTAAGGAAAGAAAGACTTTTTCATTTTCAATTACATTCACGTTTTGGTAGAGCTTGCTTAATGTGATACTCAGTCATGTGCATGTTCTGTGACAAATAACAGGTTTTTTAAGAACTGCTACCATGCCACCACGAAAAGAAGCTAAAGAAACTAGTGAGAGTTCAGGCCAAAGTTCAGAGATTATCTCTGACACCTCACTTAGAAGTATAAACATAGTTAAAACCTACACGAATGTTTTCAACATCCTATAGTACGAGCTGGTAAACTGGCTCGATGATTCAAGCAACAATGAAAAGGAAGACTTATCTACCAAATACAAGACTATTTCTCAGTTAGAGATGCATAAGGTAGCAACAAGGCCAAGTTTTTTACCCTACAATGACATGATTCGATGGGCACTAGATCATGTGGATATCCCAACTAGAAATATATTCAATTCTCAGAAGGTAGTTGTTGGGTCATTTCGACTAGAACACATACAGGTGATGTATAAACTGTCTTCAACACCAAAATTAATTTACAATGCCATTTTTCTAGAGAATTTTAGCAAGAAGGAGTGTGATCAATATGTAAAGAATCTTTCTAACTTGATCAAAGACTGGTGCTCACACCCCAAAAAGTTAAGAGCCGATTCTCACAACATATACTCAATCTCATTGCTAGAACCACAGTTCATGTATATAGCCATGATGATGTGCAGACTTTATGGAAAAGAAAACACAACCCTTTTCTTTCTACCATGGGTACCCATGATACACACAGTGGCAGAAGGGTATTCTTTCAACTGGGCCAAGATATTGTCGGATAGTCTGGCTAGTGAAATTACAGAATACCAGGAAAAGAAAGACAAAGGGAAATCAACTTCATTCTTCATGTCAGCTTATATTATGGAAGCCATATGTTTCATGAAGCATTTCCCGTTGATGGGCTGGAGACAGACTCCAGATAGTGCAGAACCAATTCATATTTATCGTTCAAAACTCAAGGAAGACAAGGCGAAGGATTGCTTTTATGAAATCTGTAATTGGGTAGAGGTGTTGATGCACATTGCTATTTTTGGTCACTCACATCCTAGAATTTCAAACACAGTTGTGGCTAACCTGGATAAAGTGGTAGGCGGGTACATCGAGGAACACTTCTCTTATATCAGATTTTTCGGTTGCTCAGTTCCCCCATATGCTTTACTGCAATTTTTACCAGACCGACTGGTGTGCCGCGAGGTTGCATAACAAACTGTACTCAGTGGTATTAGCAAAGAGATCAAAGAAGTGTAGAAAAAGGTATGGCCATCTTTTCCCTTATAGATTGGTGCATTTACTTTATTGGATTTCGACCACTCCAAAGTGGAGGCTGCAGACTTAGAAGAAATAAAAATGGTTAACATTGAATTTAAGAAGCATGACCCACAAAAGGTTGTGGGTAACCATATGGACAATTGCAATCTTAAAAAGTATGAACATGAAGAATCCCCTCAGGACGAAGTGTTCTGAGGGGTGAGATCTTACCAAGAAGTTCTGAGTCGAGTTCGAGCTCTATCACCTGATAAAATGATTGATTTTTACAACTTCCAAAATCACCGAAGAAGTAGTATTCCGAAAGTATTACAAGGGGAAAACCCAATGTCTCCTGCTACATAGAAAACAAAGACCTAGAAGTCAGAAGCTATAAACAAGAAGCCTCGGAAAAATCAGAGAAATCTGAGATCTCAAATCAGAAAAAAGATATTCCAGCGACAGAGGTATCTGATAACCAGGCCAAAAATCAACCAAAGACATTAATAAATCAAGGAGAAGATAGGCCATTGTCTTCACCAGATAAATCAACTACAGATGGAACCAGAAAACAATTATCTACATAAATTGACAGCCGCATTCAAGTTTTCATGCCATTGCAATTCAGCAGAGGAAAACCTAATGAAGAGGTAATACTCATAGGAGATCTCATGCCTATCCCTATTGAAGAGATACCTCCCTCCAATTTAATTTTTAGTAAGAAAAGAAAAGTTGTGGTGAAGAAAGAAATGGACCAGAAAGAGGGTGCAACGATAAAAAAAACACAGAGTATTATTGGATGGACAAAATTTGGAAGAAGAAGACTTTGCTACAGAGGTAGCAGGCTCTTTGGGAGATTTTTCAACAACTAACCTATTCTCAGTTGATAATCTGAAAGAAAAACTGAAGCATAAGAACCAGGTGATAAGTCAGTTGCAAAATCAAATAAGGACTACAGAAAAGAATGTCAGAGAAGAAATCAATAAAGGGTTGGAACGAGCTAGAGCTAGTGATAAAAAATAAAACCAACTGCTCAAGTCCAGTCTTGATGAGATGCATAAGAAGATGCAAGTGAGCGAAAGACAAACTATCCAACAAGATGAGTTGGTAAAACAATTACAAGACAAGTTTAGTTCCATTGAGAAAATGGTTGTGGATATAGCACTATTCAAAGCTCAAGCATCAAAAGTGCTAACGAATCTGGAAATAGCACAACAAAGCCTTTTTGCCAAGGTAGGAATCATCCAAAGTCATTTTCAGGAAGTAAACCATTCATTGGAAAATATTGGTTTTAGAGAAAAAGAGGCTATTGCAGCTCGAATCACTTTTCAAGAAGCGGTCATGTCATCAACTAGAGAAGAAATATCTGTAATTCCCAGATTGACTGTTGTAGAACAGGTTAGAGGTGATATAATATTAAAGACATGGGAGGCCAATATAGCCGAGAGTAAAATAACGACCAAGGAAATAAAAGGGGATTGTGAAGAGGTTTTCCATTTTCTTAGTAAAGAATCACTAGGCCTCGGAAAGGATGATGGTTCTGAAATACTAGGACAAATCAATATTGTAAAGCATGAAATTGACATTAAAGAAAACTTAGAAGCAACTCAAGCTGAAATTTCACAGCTAAAGCAGGTTGACATCGCTCAAATAGATAGATGGCTGGTAAAGCCAGATTTACAGCTACAGTTAATGATTTCTGAAGATAAAAGGATAGAAGACAGGTTGCCACAATTACAAAAGAAGTTGTATATTTTTTAGGCAAAAGATGTGACAGAACCTTCTAGACTAGTAGTACAATTTCTAAGTAGGTGTGTGGAATGTCTTGAGCGAGGAAAAGGGAGTACTTCAAAGAATCAATGAAGTAACATGTTCATATCTATTTCTGTCAGTATCAGAAAGAGATAGAGAAGAACCAAGTGAAATGGTTCAAGTTTTCATTTTGTAACCATCATTACCTAGGAATAATGAGAATTCCAACCGCCTAGGGTTGAGAATCTCTTATATAAATATATTTTCAAAAGACTAAAGAGAGGTTGGATTTTTGCCATATGTAATTGAGAAAGCTCTCCTCCTTGATGATTAATACAAATACATATCAAAGATTCCACATTTCATTCATTTGAATTATGTGTTCTTCTATTTTTCCATATTCTAGTATCTTTTTATATATCTCCTTGATGAATGCTTGATCGCAATTTAGTACAACATCCACTGTGGTTAATTTTCATTTAGTAATTTAATAGCACACAACTTTTCATTTGTTTCACTATTAGTAAATACACGACCTGTGAGTTAATTGGACTACTACATTATATGCTTCATTAAAGGTTATATCATCTATTTTCTTCTCCTGTAGCAAAGTAAGATTCTTTTGTAATAGATGCCTTGCTTTGTCTAACAACTTTATGTTTTTCTCTCATTACACCCATGCTTTTAATTTTAACCCAGACACAAAAGACGACCTCTGAGCTGTTATGTTGTTAATTCATTTTTAGGAATTTTTCTCACATAACAGAGGTAGAAAACACAAACACTAAAACCTCCTTTATTTATGGATGCCTTGACGTTATACTTTGAAGCCTTAAGTATAAACTCGGGAAGAACAATGTCCATCCACATGTAGAAAAACATTGTGGAGATCGTGGCCAGATATAAGGCTAGGAGAAACCAAGGATTCTTGGGATAGACGTGTTCCCTCAGGACCCGCAAAAGGCTCGGGACCCTTCTTAATCTCATATTCAAAGTTGACTCCATTAAGGGATAGGGTGATGTTCGGCCCTACCATTGATTTGGATTTCTTCAAAAGGTGCCTTAGTTGCTAAATTGGCTTGATAATCGTCCTGGAAATTGTTAGTACTGAGAATATGGAAGGCCTGAAAGGACTCAAAGGCTTCGACCTCTTGAAGAGCTCTTGCAATAAAATTTTTGAGCTTCATGTCTTGGGGAGGAGCTCATTTTCTAATTAGATTGATGATCATCCAAGAATCACCCAAAATGCAAATGCCTTTAATACCTTGGTTCTAAGCTAGACCCAAACCCTTAAAAATAGTGTAAACCTCTACTTGGTCATTAGTTGCTTCTCTTAAACTCCAAGAAACTCCAAGAAAAGGACAAAGTTAGTTGACCTCCTGGAGAATAGAGTACCCCACCCACACCTACCACCCGTTTAAGCTTTACTTAAATGTTACCCACAATTACTAGATTTGAGATGATTTGAAGCTTACTTGAATGTTATCCACAATTATTGAAATTCGACAAATTTGAAGCTTAATTGAATGTTATCCACAATTATTGATATTTGATAGGATTTGAAGCTTACTTGGATATTCCACCCAATAATTGAGGTTTGACACGATTTGAAGCTTGCTTGGATGTTACCCATATATGTACATAACTCACGTCTCAATTCAATATATCTCAAATTTATTTGTAAAATTATATTTTTTAAAATTCACAAGCTTAAATATATTTGTTCGCAGATATTTAATAAATCATATGACTGTGTGGAAAAAGTGTTGAATACAACTAGGTAGTCCAAGTATAATTAATTATTGAAATGTGAGGAATTTGAAACTTATTTAAATGTTGTTCACATACATATTGTTATTAAATTATGAAGAAAGAAAAAATTATAAAAATTAATAAATCATATTAATTTAGGTAGTCCAAGCATAATTAATTATTGAAATGTGAGGAATTTGAAACTTATTTAAATGTTGTTCACATACATATTGTTATTAAATTATGAAGAAAGAAAAAATTATAAAAATTAATAAATCATATTCTAAAATTAATAGTCTAGTGTGTTAATATAAAATTATTATATTTCCATATAAGTTATTTTATATAACTAGTGTAACTTTTTATTATTTCAAATTGTTAGAATATATATAGAGAGAGAGCGCTTTGGTCTATTAAACATGGTTATAATATACCATAATATAAGCTTTGGTTTATTAAACATGGTTATATTAATAAATTGATTTTTATTATATAAGTTAATTCATTTCAAAATATTATTGGACATGGATAAGGGTCAACGGCATGCCATCATAGACGACATCATATCGTAGGTATAACATAATAGTGAAAAATATAATAATATATAAAGTTTAATTTACACTAATTCAAACCTCAATTCATCATGTGATATATTAGCTAAAAGTTTAATATCAAATCTTAGAAAGTTTATGACAACATTATAATAATAACATAGTATAGTTTTGTTTATAATTGTTTTATATGAAATTAATAATATATATATATATATATATATATATATATATATATATATATATATATATATACTTTCAATATGTTTTAAAAAAAATTGAATGATATCAAATTTCATAATATTTTTTTAAATTTTCTTAAAAAAAAATATTAGGTTTTTTTATTATATACAACCAAAATCACATCAATAAAATTAGGGGACTTTCCATAATGAAACCCATGCCCCTAATCAAGTATTCAACACATCAATTTTCACGATGGTCTATGACCATTTTTTGGAAAATTAAGCTATAGATGTATGAGATCAAACCACTTATCCACCTATAATATTTCAAAATGGAAGAATATCTTAGGTGCCCTATCATGGTTTGTAAAACTATGAATTCAAACTGTGGTAGGAAACTAGACTTAAACCTGTTTTCCAGCTATTGGGAGAGGAAGATCCTCCCCCTTTTCTTCATCCTGGATCGAATCTAAAGATGACTAGTCATCCTCCACTATAATCAGCTTCTCCTTCGATCCTGTAGAGATGGATGTTCCTTCCATCTGTTTCCTCTAAGTTCTATGATCCTCCTCTATCTTGACTCTGAACTTGATCCCAAACTGGGACCATCAGAGTAGCTCAAACTTACCCTTGAAGATGTGGATGGAATGAAGGGTTTCCTTGTTCTCCTCCTAGTGCTTTTCCAAAGCCAATCCCAGCAAGTATTTCATGATCTAGTATGTTTCTACAATATTAAAATACTTGGTATCTCTTATGCATGATCGGGTCAGGAACCCATCCCTTCACCTACTCCAAAATATTTTCGTTTAAGGTTTCCAAATGCTTCATTTGAACATCTCCTTTCACTTATTCCACCTCCTTCTTTGCTAATAATGAGCAAAGTGTTTGGAAATAGTCCCCCCCTCCCCTGCCTCACGTGTTTCTCTAGTTGGGGCCACTAGTCCTCGCAATGAGGGAGACCCATCATCCCTTTGCACACTCTGAGTCTTCCCCATCCCACCCTTGTTCTAATTCCTTGTCAACATGATAATGCCCGGGTAATCATCCACCTTCTTGTGCCAAGTTCTATGTCTTCCCACAAGCCAAACTACCATCCAAATCTCGTTGTTTTTACTATCGAAATTTGTGGAGAACGCTCAGACCGCTACCCCATAGCCAAAGGATGCCAATATCCCTCTTCCTTGTGCCCTTGGTAAAACTCTTGCTATCCCACATTGCCAATTACCCCTACAACTGTGGATGCTAAAATATCAACAGATGATGGCGTAGTGGACCTGAGCCCACCACACACTACCTCCTACCATATGATGGTGCTTATTTCTCCCCCACCATTCCTCAAACTAGAATTACAACCAAGAAACACAATCCCCAATTCTTTCTATTGCTAAATTAACCATTTTGAATCTAGACATCTCCATCATCCCCAGATCACTCAATATCCACCACTTTCTACAATGATTTTCCTACCAGGTCATTATCCCATTCTCATTTATCTCCCCACTCCTCATCTTCAATTTCTATGTTTGAACCTGTAGCACTTTGGAATTGTCATAAATTCAAACATCATTCTAAGGTGTTGGAGAATGTCAGCTCGTACATCCCATGCCCTTGCCATCCTTACCCTAGCATCATCTAGTACTCCTCATCAATCCTTGACAATATTTGATTGCAGATAGTTATCACATTGAAGACTTGAAGCACCACATGGGAATAATATTAAATTATAAGAATAAATTTATGAATATTTTTATAAATTTTCATTTCTATAAAAATCTAATAATTATTCACAAAATATATAAAGAAAAATTATTTTAATATCAAAAATATCAAATAAAAACTTTCTTCAATTAATTTGACTATATATATATATATATATATATATATATATATATATATATAGTCAAACCTCGATAGAGAAATTGGTTTCAATGGGCCTCATTCTACATGGAAACCCAGGTTTGAAATCCGCCACTATCGGGAGTGTTATCACAAAAGTTATAGGTTGGGAAAAGCCCGACCAACCGTCAATTGACGACAACTAAGGGACATTATACCCAATGTCACCTTGATATATGTCTCACACTTCAAGGGTGACTAGGTCACTCTAGGGAGGCGATCCTAGTGACCCTAGGATGATTGAGATGGATGGAAAGGAAAGAAGAGAAGTATCCCCCTAAATGTCAATGATGGAAGGGGAAAGATGGGTTTAATGACTCATCTTTGAGTGGTCTAAGGTTGCCAAGACTTTGGATGCTTGGAAAGGGTGTTTGTACTTGCCCGAGACACAAGAAGAGCCACACTTACATGTAGTAATGTTAGGAGGACAAGCAAGTTAAGCTTGATGTTCCTAATTGCAAAAATTATCAATGATATATATCATCACATAAAATATAATAAGGGTTTCAATATAAGTGATAAAAGTCCAATTGAATAAGCACGAGACAAGCTAGCAAAAACTGGTTTAGCTCAACAATGATAGAATAAGACTTTAGCACAAAAAAACAAGGTTTTCATAAATGATAACATCAGTGATATTTATCAACGGTATGGATGTAACAAACTTGTTATTACAACAAGATATTTAACCACTAAAACTTGCTCAAAACTTTCCAAAAGATGCATTGTACTTAGTAGATTATGTGGGAATATTTTAGGCAATTTTCAACGGTTAAATTAGGAGTTATTGAAGAATTTGGTTAGGGTTTTATGCAGCCCTAATGGATGTAGGTTAATATTGTAATAGGAGCAATAAATCCTTGCAGAAATGAAACTCCCTAGAGGCTCAAGTACCCATTTATAATGTAGATTTGATTCCACTAGGAACAACTTCAAAATCACAAAATTTCACGTTTACCAAGGAAATGATTTATTTCTCCAATGCAACAAGTGATGAATAGTTCCTTTAATGATTGGGTTAATGGAGTCAAGAAAAGAAATAACTATAGGTACTACCTCCTTGGGGGTGTAAATCCTCTTACTCCCCAAGGCAAGTATCCCTAGCTAGGGTTTAGACTAAGAGGATGTATGGACTTATACTTCTCTTAGAAAACCCTTGTTAAACCAATAAAACTTAAGCATAAAATGATGGAGGCTAAGGTGGGGGTGTATTCCCTTATACTTCCCACCTAGATCCAACAAAATAACCTTGTCTTTAATACAATGATAATACAATGTAAAAAGTAAGTCGTTGGTGTTGGAGAAGTGTAGTTAGGCTTTCCAAAGCCACATTTCAATTATATAGGTCATTTATTCATGGTCAAAACCCCATTCTCCTCAAAAATTCCTTGTGTCAATGAGTAATAACCTCACCACCAAAACCTATCGCCCCTAGATGATGTCATGCATCCAAAGGTGACATTTTTCCTCTCCTAGGTAAAACATTTGGCATGTGAGGGATAGGTCATGTTGTCCACAATGTCTTTTAGGCCTCCAAAGGTATGTCTCTCTCATCTGGCATGCAGTCCCTTAGCATCCAACCTGTGGGATTCAAGCCCTATGGAAGCCCAAGTTAGGGTTGTTCCTCCAAAACTATCCACCAACTAGGTCCTACAAAGAAAAATAAGCATGCCCTCCAAGGATCTCAAGTCAAAATATCATGATGAGTAAATCAAGTCAATAAATGAGCCACCTAGGCATGTGCATCAAAGATTACCCTATCAAACAAGTAAGTGCTCAAAGAAATTATGTAAATTTCCAAGCTTGGATATGGGAGGGTTGACGAGGTGTCTTATTGGGAAGATCTTCCCTATGTCAAGGAGTGTTTCCCAAGTTATCCCTCTCTAAGCCATGTAAGTTGGATGAAGTGGTTAAGGATCAAGACTGAATCGGCATGGGGTTCATGACATACAAGGGGTTGTAGTGTCTCATTCACGGGTTCCTTTGTAGAGGGTCTGTGGCACCTTTGTTTGCGATGCAATTTTTCCAAGACCATTTTTTTTCCATTCTTTGTTTATTTCATGTTTTAAGGACGAGTTGAAGGCCACTTTCCTGGCATGGTGTAAATATAATGACAATGTCACTCAAAAATAACTTGCAGAAATGAGAAGTTTGGCTCGTGATGAGACCTCATTTCTCTAAATTTTGCAACTGAGAGCCAATACCTTGGCTTGGTGGCCAGATGATGGCAATGTCATACTGAAATATACCCATGATCATGATAGGACAACTCGTAATGAGATCTCCTATCCTCCAACTAACCCCCTAAGCATTCTATCATTTATTTTTTAGGGTCCCCCTTTTCTTAAAGATAAGTGTTGCATTTCCTTCTTGGGGGATCCCTCGATGAAGAATATGGAAGGTTTATATATAATATTTTATATTTTACCCAACAACAATCCCTCTAGGACTTTAACCCCTTCTTCCCATAGAATGAGGGACAACCCCTTTTTGGGTCAATACACCCTAAAATTCCAAGAGATGAGGAAATGAGGGTTTAAGTGATTAAAAGTGGTAAGTATGGTCGGGAACGCTATGATGGCTCTTCAAGGGAGCTCCTAGTACCAAACCCATTTCCAAGGAAGACCACTTACTAGGGCACAATGTCAACCACCAAGGTGAAACTGTTATGAACATAATATATAATAATAAATATAAATACATTATAATAGTTAACGAATAATTAATGAAGAGACACCTTCCCAATGAAAGGTCACATCTCTTCATGGAAGGGAACCCCTGCATGGGTATATACAGCCCTCATTCTTATTGTATCTCATCATCTCATATTCATATACATTATTTAATATATTATCCTTTATGGATTATAACTTGTTGTCTTACCTACATTAGGTATTTACCTAGTGAACTGGCTTGGTTCACCACAGTGGTATCAGAGCTTCGTTTTGATCCAAATTTTGGCCACAAAATAGAGTTTCTCTCAAAAATCATGTCTTTGACCTCATATTGGCCATTGGCCATTTATAAATAAAATATTCTACACATTTCAGCCAAAGTAAAAAAGTCATTCTACAAAAAATAAAAAAAAATAAAAAAAAAGAGAAGAAAAAAACAAAATAAAAGAAAAAAAGAAAAGGTTTTCTTAAGGTGCACGTGAAGAAGTATAAGTGCACACCAAGAAGTCTAAAGGAAATATTCCAAATTTGGAATTAGTCAAGTTAATTGTCATTTAAAAAGTGAGAAAAACTAATTTAAAAGAAAAAGTTTCAAAGAAGAGGAAACGTGAATATTTTATTTTACATTTGGAGATTTACCATCTAATGGTTTTGGAAAACCATTGGCCCATGGTATTCCATACCATATATAATATGTGTGTGTGTGTGTGTGTGTGTGTGTGTGTGTGTGTGTGTATTTACCTCTAAAAAAGTATTTCACAAAACTTAGGGTCGCGTTTGTTGAGCCTTAGCCAACGCTAACAAATAGTCAAGAATATAAAAATGAGTATTTAAAGTCTGCTAAGATATTTAAAATTTTTAATTGGCGAAGTATTTATAAGTGGAAACGAAAGTATATAAAAAAGGATTTTAAGAATATTAAAAGGGAAAGTGATAAATTTTAAAGAGTTATTATTAAATTTTATTTAAGGATCTTCTGCWTTCAGTGCATTTAAGCATTTACTTAMTTTCGAAGAAGTACTAAGTGAACTATGAAAACTATAAATAATCCTACATTTTTGGCAAAATGTTTGTTTTGTGCAATGGTGTTTAATTTTCAAGAATCCTTTAGAAATCTAAATTTTAAATGCACAAATTKTCGAAAGCCGTTTATTCTAACAAAATATCAAAATGACTACAAAAAATTGGAAGACAAACTCGCATATTATAAAGAGACCAATAGAAATTTACAAAATGAAGTTGTCATGGAGAAACTTAAGAATAAATTGTATTCTTTCCAAGCAAAATGTAATGAGGAGTTGCATGCACAAATTAAAGACGAGAGAAAAAAATATGACAAGACCTTACTAGAATGAAATCAAGAAATCTCTCACCTAAAAGATCAAAATCAGAAGTTAGAACAAGTTAATCAAAATCTTATTAAGAAATTATCAGAGAAAGATGAAGTTAATTGTTGTTTAAAAATCCATTATCAAARTTTACTCACCCATATTAAGAACATAAAGAGTGATAAGAAGACGGTAGAGGAAAAGTTAGAACAACTTATCAATAAGGAATTATTGGTATATAAAGAGACAATGATTGAACCTATGGAACTACATAAGTCTTCAAATAGAAAAAAACTAATGGTGGATAAAATAATTAATACAGACCCAGTCAACCTTACAACTCAAAAGGATCCAGTTGATCTAAAGAGGTCTTCACATGTCGAAGTAGAAATAAGCCAGGGCTACGAAGAAGACTAAATTCCAAGTGTTAATCAAGAAGAAGCTACAAGTACATGAAGTAAAGATCAGGCTACAAGGATTCCTTATAGACATCCTAATCACAAAAAACGATACTTCAACCAATAAATGTATCCACAGAAACAAATGAAAAATATGTCAAAAATTATTACCTCCATTACAAATGATGCTCAAGGTAGAAGTTATCATGGGAGTCAAAATACATCAAATTGTCTACAAGAACCCCATAAAAGCCCCATTGTGCAGAAGATCGATTTAAGGTGGGAAGACTCCCTTACAATTCGACAATTCTACACAACACTTAGAAGATATTATCATTTCAAGTCCTGAATGATCACTAATTCAAGAATAAAGAATAAGGAGACGATATTACAAGACAGATGTTGGCCCTTGACCAAGTTTTGGATATCCTTGGTCATTTTTGACCTCTTTTGGGACTTTGACAGGCTGGTCGAAGGCAGAGCGAAAGTCGAAGTGGAGATTGCGGGATCTCGACCCCTTTTTAGGGAAGTTTTGGGATTAGGTTTTATGTAATGGGTATGGGATGTCGGCCCATGGGTTTACCCATGTTTGGGCCCATTGTGTAATATATAAATAGATATCTAGGCAATGTAGGAAGAGGCCAATGTGTTAAGTGTGAATAGTTGTGGATGTTTTGTGCATACTATGTGTTAAGAACTTGCAGAGCTAAGTGCAAGTGATTGCAATAAGCTTGTGTATAGACAGTAAGAAGGCTTTGTTCTTAAACCTAACTCAGGGAAGGAGGATTTGGTGAGGTGTGCGCAGATCTCCTGTCCTTTGCGGAGTAGGGTTTTGATGCTCTGTGCTTGAAGAAGATTGAGAGAAGATAATAAACAAGAGAAGAGTTGGTGGACGCAGCCCCACACTGGGGTGAACCACGTATATCCTTTGTTATGGTTGTTTTATGCATTCTATTTATTGTCTTGTGTATATAATTTAAGGTTAAGTGCAGTAATGAATGTTTAGATGAATCTAGTATGATAGCTTAGTGCTTAAATGATGTGAATAAATGCTAGATCTGATCTTTTTCCATGTTTTAAGTGCTTAGATGTGTTAGATCTGGTAGAATACTACGTTGTTCTATAATTAGGGTTTGGATCTGCAATGTCAATAAGGGTTAATTATTGATGAATGTTAACTGCTAAGTTCCATGTTAAGTGGTATAACCACAGATCTGTGTCTCAGCTAGGTTGCAGGCATTTGAGTCCTGCAACCACCCCTGCCTCTACCTTGGGTGAGACTTCATCTACTTCATAGGTGTTGCCGAAAGGGCCGGTAGTTAGGGTTTTTTTGGTGCATTGTTGAAGCGTTGAACCCTGGGTTTTCCCCTGTGCCAACAAATGGTTCCATTGCCAAGACCTGAAACTGTGATTGTTGGGAACTAAAGAAAAGAAAGATTTGTGTGTGGATCTGTGCTTTAGTGCATAATATTGACTTGCGAAGCTCTGTTCTGAGAAGAGAAGTCTGATATGAATAAAAGAGGTATGATATTTAAGATTTGTTCTCTAAGAAAGGTAAGATAAGTGAAATTTTTTGTTTTGAAAGAATGAATCTAGGTATGTTTGATAAATTTTGTCCTAGTCTGAAAACTAGGGCACAGTTAGAAGAAAGAAGATTTGATATGAATAGATCTGATAGAAGTAATAAAATATATGTTATTCCTATGCATAGAAAGAATGTTTGGACTAACAAATGGATGCAGGATCCTAGAAAGAATTTTTTGTAGGTTAGTTACTGTGATACCAATGCGCAATACATGAAAGGTTGGGGATCATTTAAGAGAAAGAGAGGATTAACCATTTATTACAGTTGTAGAATATCGGGACATCTTGCTAAGGAATTCCCTGGTAGAAGAGCTAGTTGTCTTTGTTGTAAAGCTATGGACCATGAAGTTTTGGATTGTCCTAGAATGATTTCTAAAGTTGAAAAGATGAATATGAAACAAGAAAACTATGAGACAGGCCAAGAAACTAAGGATATGATAGAACCCCAGAAAGAATTAGAGACTGTATTACTATAGATGAAAGAAACCTTGAATGACTATAGAAATATCAACTTATCAGAGGTCTTAAAAGAGAAAGAGTACATAGAAAAAATAATAGGAGACTTTGACATCGATTGTGTCCTGGATGAGGAAACACGGGTGAATATCATGACCGAAAGAACTTGGGAAATTTTGGGAAAGCCTGCTATGGTTCCTTCATTAGGAGGAATAGGATTATTTAGAGGAAAGTTGATAACCCTATGTGGAAGACTTACCCACATATCTATGAGTGCCCATGGCACTTCGACATAAGAAGAATTTGAGATCGTTAAGTTTGTTGAGAACATCGCCCCATTTGCTATCTTTCTAGGAAAATATTGGATTGAGAAAGATTAGATACAAAGGAAACAAGAAGAGGAGGATCTAGAATAGAAAAAGCAAGAACTAAGAGATTTCATGGCTAGGAGAATAACACACTTAATGGAAGAACAAGAGAACCATTCGAAGCTACTAAAGACCAAATATATGGATGTCGAAGTTGAAAGGACACAGGAAGACTGGAGACAGATGTTTGTACAAGAGAGTAGAGCACCTACCCCAGAAAGAGAAGAAGTATTACCCTTGAACCCTATGAAAGACCCTCCACGGTGTGAAGTTATCATGCCAAGAGGAGATAAGAACGATAATGGAAAGAGGAAACCAGTGATTTAGATCATAGGAAAGAAGGACAGAAAGCTTAGTAAGAAGAGGGAAAAGTGAGAAAAATTGCAAGAAGTTACAAAGAATACTTTGCAGAAGAAAGGTTTCCAGAACTCAAACTTCGTCGAAATATTAGTACAACACAGATTGGCACTTTGCCATGATGAAGCAATATAACTATTGGAGGAAATATGACCGTTCAACCGACGCTCCCAAACAGTTAGGAAATAATTTATGTCCCGAATGTTCACCATTGGACTGTTGGGACTGCGCCATAATGGATGGAATTGGATTGAATAAGGCTTTGCGACTCGTTGAAAGAAACCGTTACGACAATATATATTTATCCCATCGATCATTGCATAGAGAACACTTTTTCCAATTGTGATTATCCGAGCCCGTAGAGAACTAGTTGATTTCATGCAGTAGTCATTGGGACCTTGCCATCCGTTTTGTTACATTGAGTATTGTTCAACGACCTGAGATATCAGATCTCGAGTGTGCATGTCAGACGCAATTAGCGCAACAAAAAAAGTTGTTGAAGATATTATAATAGACCTCATGGTCGAGAAGGTGATGTTCACAGGCATCCAAGCCTCATCGACGCGAGGAGTGTAAGCCTCCCCATCAACTTCTCATGGATCTGGACCATCCTGAGCTGGGACCAAGAAAATAACAAAGCATCGTGATGACTTAGCGAATGCGAAGCTAATTCCATCCATCCTACCTGAGTACATCCCACCCCTGGTCGGTGTGGTGAGTTGTGATAGTGTCCCAAGGGACTTCGACTACACATTCATCACTGTGTACCTCCCAATGGGAATACAAGCAGTCATACCATAGTTAGAGAGGATTCCAACCTTGAAGATCAGTGACTATAACCTAGGAGACCGCAAGAGCTATGGAATGCTCACACCTCACAAATATTTAACCAAGACCAAGGGGAAGAAGTCGAAGATCATCCCCCAGCCGTGGACTATGGACATCATGAGGTCCATTGTCTTGAACCTGATGAAGATACCGCATTTTGGAAGGAACTAAGAGGTTAACGTGTGTGTTAATATCCTGCTTTCATGCTTCCATGGAGGGTATCTATGGTTATATAGACGCATCACCATCGATCTGGCGTTGATCCATAGGATCACCGGATTGAGCATGCAGGGACCATACCCAAAAGAATTTTATCCAGGGAAGGCTGCAGACCCCACCCTAGCATAGAAGATCAAAGACACTATTGGCATCCCCACACGATTTTGTTGTTTGAACGAGGAATTACATTTTTTGTAGCTTCCTTCACCTCATCTTGTAAATATTATCATTTTGAGATTATTATTGGATTTAAAAAGTGTTCATTAATTCTTTAAAGTTTGCATTTTTCGTTTTGTTTTATGTTTGATTCATGATTAAAAGAATGAATCAAACATGAAAACTTAGCTTCATATTATTTTCTATACAAGTCATTCTTTTTAGGTGTCATCATGCTTATACCCAATCTAAATCCAACAATTGAATGACTTACCTTTGGAATGTTTTGAATATTGATATAATTTTTATATGTTTAGATGGTTTGCATTTGAATTATGAGGATTTTTGTGTTGATATATTTAAACCCTTTGCAAAGAACAATGGTCGTGCTAGTGGTCATGTTAATCAATGCACAACTAATGTACTATGTACTTAACCAACCTTGATGGCACAGTGAATTAATGATCCTTCATCACGGGTATAGGATATCGATTCTGTGTGTCAAGTTTTCATTACCAGGAGTGGTGAAGCTTCATGATCAAACCCTCTGTTTTCATGCTATGATTATACACAGGATTCATTATGTTTTTTTCCCTTTTATCCATTCAGATCTATTCCTTTTGATCCTACCACCCAAACCTAGAATTGTTATGAGTCATCCTTGTCACATTCTAGTCGTGTTTGTTATGGTTCTTGTTGTGCGTTTGGAGCCCAATGGTTGTTAGGAATTTCTATCACATGATGATGCCATTGAAGATTTTAAAAGTCAAGGCTGGGATGCCTTCCTTAAAAGGTTCAAAGGCCATAACCTTCAGGTAGTGAGGGATTTTCCACAGACTTTCGACGAATGCAGAGAGTAAATTAGTGATATCCAATGGCGAGAAATGGTTCAAAAAATCAAAAATTCGAGAAGTGCCTTGGAGCCTCTTCATGACCTCTAGGAAAATCAATTGTTGTGAAAACGATATCCCTATTTATTTGGTTAAATCTAGGTGGCATGGCTTTCTGTTGATCCTCAAACAATTCGTGACCTATGAGGGTTGTTATGATCTAGTTTTCCCCTATCATATATGACTGCTGATTCACTTCATTGGTTTTCAATTAAACATGCCTTTCTATATGTTGAGAAGCTTGTATAAAATGTCTAAAAGGTATAAGAGACAGAGCCTCGACTCTAGTTTGTTTCACCATGGCTTGATTAAAATTTTGTTGATTCACCATTTGACAACCATGGGCGACTGCTAGGAGGGATTTTTAACAAGAAATGGTTATGTTACAGTCGTTCCTGTAGAAATACCTAATTCAGATGAGCCATTGATTAAAAAACAACTTGAAATCCCAATTAATGAAACAAGCTCTTTTAACAAAAACCCTCTAGATGAGATAAGGCCAATTCAGTCTTCACATGAGAAAACGGTTGTTGAATCGAAGTTAGTTAAACCTCCTGTGCCCAATTTTTATGATGTTCATAACGTTACTATGAGCCTCGATGTCAAAAATTCTTGCAAACAGACAAAACAAAAACATACAACATTAGGGTTTTAGAACAAAAGAGAAGGTCGTCTTATTTTGAGAAAATTGATGAATCAAACTGACTCTCATTTGAGCTTGATCGGCCCGATCTAGGTCAATGAGGTCTCAGACTCCGAAATTGAAGATTTCCTGGATTTGGAAGACCTAGATTGTCAAGGGTTTGGTCCTGTTGAACCCTATGACTTTGTTACAAATGTGCCACCATGTATCAAGGGCGAGAAGGGGTTCTTTGGGATTGGGTTTGATCAAGGGAAAATGGAAGGTAAAGCTGATATGGCCATGCTTGACCACACGCTTCACCAATAGGTCATTCCTTTAGTACAGTGTGAGGTTTGTATGCTTTGGATTGAATGATATTACATAGATATTCCCATCCTTCGGGCTTGGATTAAAACACTCACAACTCAATTTGAATCACTAGAATAGGAAAATCTAGACCTCAGAGTAAATGTAGAGAGGAAAGTTAAGCACCTTAAGATGCCAGGGAACATAATAATAAAAAACGCAAATAGTGTTAAAGCCATAATCAATTATGAGCTACCATGATCCATCTTTGGTCATTTGTTGAAATGGTAAAATGATTTTTTTCTTATTACTTTCATGTTATCTATTTTGAATCAAATCAGTTTGAAATTAGATTTTGTTTGCTAAGATAAGACTGGCTACAGAATCTTTCGATTCTGTAGCCAAGACATTTTTAAAATAAAAATTTATAAATTAGTTGTTAATAATTTGTCTAACTTATTCCTGTTTCGTTTTTAGGAAATAGTAGACCTTGATGCTGATCATCTGAGGGAAGACATGTTTGATTTTGAATTTGAATGATTAGTATTCTCTCTTATGTTTACCTTGTAAATTTTTTTATTATTTTTTGAGAAGAATCAACTCAGTTATGAATGCCTGTTAGCCCTCTATTTTTGTAATATTTTGATCTTATGAGATCCTATCTTATCCTAAGAGTTAGGAAAATAGGATTTCAAAACACTTTAAATACTATTCATTTTGTGAGGAAAAGGCCATCTTTTCTTGGAACAGGTTATGGACAAATGATTTTAAGAAATTAATGGAACAACTTATAACAGTTTGGCTTTAGACCTATGTGAAGACTATCTCATTTATGTTTTGTCTCTCTTATTTTGGAACAGTAATGTGTTGTATAGCTTTAGTCTTAATGACATATGATATTCCATTTTATTTGATATTTTAAAATGTTGTCTTTAATTTGTTGTTTCATTTAATAATCACCGTGATCATCATATCAATTGTCAGATCATGATTTTTATCTATTGTGAGTTGATATATAAATATGAACATTCTACACTAATATTTATATTATTGTGATCATTCATAATTACAAGATCATCGTGTATACTTGTCTTTCATTTTGTTCTCGTATTTCTGGCTACCAACAAACATCTGGAGTTTGTTCTGGAGGCATCATTATCATCCTGTCATAGATTTTTCTTACAGGTAGAACAACTGGATTATTGGATTGCACAGAAGGCATAGACATGATTTAAAACTCAGGTTAGCTTCATTTTTATTTCACTTTTTTTAATTTTCCTATTAGTGAAATAAGATAGTTTTAGATTGCCTTTGACCGTCTGTACATCTTTGTTTCAAAACTTAGTTAGTTCAAGTTTTATTAGATTTATAATTAGAAAACAAAAATTACAAAAATGTGCTTTCTTTATCTTCTTCTGTAAACTATTACTTTTACATTGATTTCGCAAGGCTTTCATTAAAGCTTGCAACCTGTAAATTCTGTTCATAAGTGATATGTTCATACTTTCTTTTTCTTTTTAATATATTTGTAAATAATTAGATTAAAGTTCATATATTATTGTAGTTTTAGCATTAGATAGTTTCTTCTTTTCTTTGTTTTAAGACTTTAGATTGGCTAACATAGCCATTAAACCCATCAGAACAGGTTACACCAAATGGCTTGGGTTATTTAGAGAACCCTGGACTCGACCTGTTCTTCCATTTGACGGCCTGTCAGATTTTCCCGTCAACAAATGGACCTACAAGGAGGGCCTGAATTCAATTGATGGCACGTGGAAGTCGCAAGACTCCTCCCCCACACASTCTCTCCCCTGTTGTAATGTGTAGTCGCTTAGAAAACAACGTTATGCTTGAAACAACAACTACCTCAAATGATAATCCTGAGTTTCCCATTGAGCCAGTGACACCAGSTCCTCAAGGGGACGACGTCTAAGAAATTGTTTGTTAGCCACTTATAAGGACACATAGTTYCTTGGCCCATATCAAATAACCTGGTAGGCCTCTTAATCAACCCTTAGATTTCTCAAATATCCAAGAAAAACTTGAAGGCACTGGTCTACTCTCAAATCCCCTAGGAGATAATACCACCAATCCTACTGAAACACCTATTCTTGGAGCCGAAGGGTCTGGTATCCCACATTCTCCTCCTAGTTCATCTCCATCCTCTTCAAGAGGAGAGTCATATGATGAAGGCAATTCCTCTTCTGAATCATCTCAACCTTCGACACCACCAACACCCATGGAAAACCAAAAAAATCCCGCCAGACCTTGGTTCGATCAAGATGTCGTGGATGTACCTGGACCTCAACACCCATTACCAAAACACCCAGAGAAATGGTTGCCTAAATTTGATCCAGATTCTAAACAACCTGTTGAAGATCACATAAATAATTTTATGTTGTCCATTAGACTCTAAAGTGTAGAGCATGAAGACGTAGTATACAAACTCTTTCCTTATACATTCGAGGGTAATGCCTCCACATGGTATTTCTCCCAACAACCCGAAACCATTGTCTCCTCGGACAAGTTTGAAACCTATTTCTTAGAGAAGTTTGGAGATGATAAATCTATTAAAGTCTTGGTTATGGAGCTCTCCAGCCTAAAAATGAACCCTAAGGAGAAAGAAAAATATTTTAACCAGATATTTCTTACGTTAAAGAATTGAATTCCCAGAAATTCAATGCCCGCTGAAAGTCTAATTGTTGCATATTACACCAAAGCTCTACAAAACAACATAGAAATTTGGTTCAAAAGGTCTAAGAAGAACATATTGTTGGAATCCTTTGAGGAGGCAATGCAAATCAAAAAGGATATATTAATCTTAAAAGACAATCTCAATAGTGAAGCTGAAACAACTTCATCCTCTAAAAAGAAAATAGAAATCCTTACTAGACCTCCCCAAGCCAAAGGTCAACCTGAAACTTTAGACTTAGAAAGCTTGCAGAAAGATTTCCAAAAAATATCAAATCAAGTCATGGAATTGAAGATATTATCCGAGGAGGCATCCTCAAACAAAGGAAGTTTTAAAACTCCTTTTAGAAAACCTTTTCCTCCCAATCAACCAAATCTAACCACTGAAGATCTCAATTTCGAAAGCTTGCAGTATGCTTTGCAAACTATTATACAGGCACATGATGATCCCACTCCTACCCCTCCTGAAAGTTCTAAAGACGTAGCTCAGGAAGAAGTACCAGAAGAAGAAGTTTCATCTCCCAATATCTTCGATCACTTCTCTGATAGTATTTTCCAAGCAAATTTTGAAACTGTCCACCCCTACAATACAAGAAGAAAAACACAAAACAAACCTTCTTTTGAAGTAAGTAATAATGTGTTTCCAAATCAGTCGAAGAAAGCTAAAATCAAACAAAGTTTAGCAACCCCTGTTTTAGAATACGATTTAATTGAAGATCTGAAAAAACTAAGGACTAATATTTATGTTTTCGAGTTGCTGAAATTTCCACTTATCCTGCAGAAAATGCTTCAAACTATAGCAGAAAACAGTAAGAATAATGATCCTAGCAGTAAGAAAATTGCAAAAATTGGTTCTAAAACAGCCAAAAAGATCCCAACTAAAACAACATCCAAAACTCCATATAAAAGGGATTTAGCCGAAAAAATTGTATCAAATGTAGATAAAACTGTTTCAGGGACAACAACAAAAAATCGACAGAATTATGTTGTTAACGCTCATAAAAATGTCCCACCTTTCTCATTAACTTTTTAAATTTTTAATAGGAATGTACATAATTGCATGGTAGATTCTGGTGCATCATAAAATGTGATGCCTTTATCTATTTTTCAAAAAATCAACGCAAAAGTTCAACCTTCTAATCTCAAAATCATTCAGCTTGATCAGATGAACGTTAAGGTAATCGATGAACTTAAGAATGTTCTGGTTAGGTTATCTTCTAATCCTAAGGTTCACCAAATTATTGACATCATTGTTGTTGACATCCCTAAAGTTTATGGTTTGTTTTTAAGCAGGGACTGATCTGGAAAACTGCATGGTTATTTTGCCACAGATTAGTCTCATTTGTGGCTGCTGAAAAATGGACAGCCCAATAAAATTAGGATAAATCGTGAATGCTATCTCAAGCACACTGTGATGGATCTAAATGATGCAAATGAACCTTTTACCGCATATACTAATTCATTTTAAATGTAGGGAATGAATACCTTTTTTGGTAACTGCATGACTGAAAGTTCCCTTATCACTAATCCAAGCCAACAATCCAAAATTATGACCTATACTCAGTCATCAACATTTCCAAGTGTGCAAAACACTGCAGATGAAGCTCAGATCTGGTCGTTGTACTTTGATGGATCAAAAACCAAAGAAGGAGCCGGTGCAGGATTTGTACTCATAGATCCCGCAGGTAATAAGACTTTCATTGACTGTCGATTAGAGTTTGAGTGCACTAATAACACCTCTGAATACAAAGCAATTTTACAAGGGCTTTGGAAAGCTCTGGATATGGACATACAAAAGTTAATTGTATTCGGTGATTCAAAGATCATGGTTAGGCAGGTAAGAAACTTCATACATTGCTTATCACCACATCTGAGAAGTTACCAAACTGAGGTATAGAGTTTAATGCAAAAAATTTCAGCATTTAACATAAATTTCATTCCTAGACTAAGTAATTTGGAGGCTGATTTATTGGCTAATGTCGCTTCTAAACTATTTCCCACAGAAGGTCTTTCTCCTAATGCATTTTCGATCAAATTTTTGTTCATGCCATCGATCCCAGACAACATCGTCAATTGGAGAGTGTTCGACGATGACCAATAGATCATCAACTTCTTGCATATGGAGGACACCTTCCAAGGTGCAGTCATCGACGAAGGCACTCACGATGAAAACCTCTGCAAATTCATGATAATATCAAATCCTAGATCTTCTGAATCAACGTCTGATATGGTAAACTCTATTCCCATATCTGTTGTAAGGATAGAGTTTTTATGATTTGCATGATAAGTTTAGAGGGTCAGATAATTGTAAAATGAACAGTTCTTCTTTGACCTATGAGACGGTAAATTTAGGGATTAAGGAAAATCCTCAAAATATTAATTTGGGAATGGGATGCTTCGAGCAAGAATGATCTTCCTTTATAAAATTGTTTAAAGAATTTAAAGACATTTTTGCCTAGACATATGATGATTTGAAAACATTTGACCCTAATATAATACAACATGTCATCCCCATGAAACCACAAACTCATCCTTTTTAGCAAAAATTAAGAAAGATGCACCCCAAATTAGAACCCACTGTCAAGAAAGAACTCAATAAATTACTAAATGCAAAAATAATTTTCCCGGTGAGACACACACAATGGGTGTCTAATCTAGTTCCTGTAAGGAAGAAAAGAGGTGAAATTCGACTCTGTGTCGACTTTCGTAACTTGAACCGAGCGTCTGATAAAGATAAATATCTCGTTCCTCCAATGGAACAAATCCTTCAACAGGTATCTGGTTCAGAAATACTATCTCTGTTAGATGGTTTTTCAGGATATAACCAGGTCCTTATGTCTCCCCCAGATTAGCTCAAGACCACTTTTCGTAACCCATGGGTGACTTATGCCTACAGGAAGATGTCTTTTGGGCTTATAAATTCTAGGGCCACTTTCCAAAGAGCAATGGACATTGCCTTTCGTGGTCTCATAAATTAATCAGTAGTGCTCTATCTTGATGACGTTACCGTTTTCTCTAAAAAAGAGAAATATCACTTGTCTCACCTTAGGGTTGTCCTAGAATGATGTTGGAAGTATGGCATATCCCTCAACCCTAAGAAAGCAGTCTTTGCAATAGATCAAGGCAAACTACTTGGGTTTATAGTTTCCAAATATGGAATGATTATTGACTCGGAAAGAACCCAAGCTATTGCTAAACTCTCCCCTCCCTCTTCCAAAAAATCCATGCAATCCTTTTTAGGCAAGATTAACTTCGTTAGAAGATTTGTCCCAAGTTTCTTGGAAATGGTAAGGCCTTTACAGAATTTAATTAAAAAGGATGTTCAGTATCGTTGGAGACCCCAAGAAAGTCAATCTTTTGATTATATTAGAAAATCAATAGTGGAAGCTCCTTCCTTGATGAGCCCCGATTTTTCCCAAGATTTCACTCTATACACTTTCGCCTCTGATCGATCTTATGTTGTTGTCTTGACAAAAGAATGTTGAAAGAAATGAAATACCCATTGCCTTCATGAGCTCAACTTTCAAAGGGGCAGAGCTAAATTACCCAGTTGTGGATCAACAAGAATATGCTATTTTTAAAGCAGTGAAACACTTACGGTCATATCTGCTAAAATCCAGAACTAAAGTCATCGTTCCTTACCCATCTGTGAGAAACTTGTTGGTACAAAAGGAATTGGGTGAAAAGCGGGAAAATTGGATGACATCGTTACAAGAATATGACCTTGAAATAACTCATGCACAAATTGTTAGGAGTCAAGGCTTATGTAAACTAGTGGCTGATTCAGTTGAAGAACAGGAAAGTCAAATTAACATCTCAATTGTAAATCAGAACAACAGGAAACAAATTAGTTGTACATAAGTTGTTGCTAATTCTTGGTATGATGATATTAAGTTTTATTTAACACATGGATCTGATCCCCTCTATCTTGATCCTAAAAACAAAAGATCACTAAGACTGAAATTTTCATCTTTCCAGTTAATAAATGATGTCTTATTTAAAAAGAATTTCGATGGTGTTCTTATGTGTTGTTTGGAAAATGATGAAGCAGAGAAAGTACTATCTAAAATTCATGCAGTTGAGGCTGGCGGTCACTTCAGCGGAGACACCACCACTCATAAGGTGTTAAGAGCTGGGAACTATTGGCCCATGTTATTTAAAGATTCCCATGTGCTATGTCGTAAATGCATAATCTGCTAGAAGGTTGTTGGACGGGTGAAAAAGGCAGCATTCCCTTTGCAACTTGTTACTGTAGATTCGCCTTTTTAGTAGTGGGGTATTGAAATCATTGGACCAATTAACCCTTCTTCCTTACAACAGCACAAATATATCATTACAACAATGGATTATTTTACCAGATGGTCCGAAGCCACACCTTTGAAAGTGGTAAACATGAATCAGGTAGTATCCTTCCTTAATTTGCATATCGTTACTCGATTCAATGTTCCCGAATGTTTGGTCTTTGATAACACATATTATTTCTCATCCCTAGATATGAATGTGTTTTCTTTAGAAAAAGGGATTAAATTGAAATATTCTGCCAGCTACTACCCCTAAGGAAATGGTCTAACATAATCAACAAACAAAAATTTGATTAAGATCATTAAGAGGACAGTTTATGAGAACCACAATAACTAGCATAATGCACTATTTAATGCACTCTGGGCTGATAGAGTGACACAAAAAACCTCTGTCGGTAATTCCCCTTTCTTTATCATCTACGGGAGAGAAGAAATCCTACCTCCTCATGTTTTACTTCCATATCTGCAATTATCGCAGAAAGTCCAAGAAGAGGACTGCCCTCCTTTGGAAAGTCGAATCAATGCCTTTTTAAAACTGGAGGAAGTAAGAGTGCAAGAAAAGAAGAAGTTGGATCAACATCAACAGATTGTAAAAATATTGTTTGATTCAAACTCTTCTTCAGATAGGAACTTTGATATAAGGGACTTAGTTCTCAAGTGGGACAAAGCTCACGAAGGGAAAGGGGAACACACCAAGTTCCAGAATCTGTGGTTGGGACTGTTTGTGATTTCTCAAAAGCTAGGTCCCAGTTCTTTCCGCCTGCACAATTTAGAGGGACAACCAGACACTTTCCCAGTGAATGGCCAAGCCCTCAAAATATACTTCACATGATGGTACCAGATACACCTCTTTGTACATATCTTTGTTTTTTTTTTTTAATTTCTTTTCTGTTTTTGGATTTTTGTTCTTTTCATTTTGCTTGTTTTTGGTTTGTTTTCTGAATAAATTTATGTCTAGGTCACCATTTAGTTCATGAAAGGAAACCATAATTCTTATCATAAAACAACAGTCGAGGTCATTTCAAGGCATCAGTGCTGTAAATTGTTAAAACTCAAACTAGTAAAATAAACTTTCTTTTCAAAATAGTCTTCCTGGTTTCACTTTATAATCACGAGAAGATACGATCATCATTAAATCTCTTTACGTTGTCCCTATTTTTAAATAAAACAACTCAAGTATGCTTTCTTGTCCTCGAAATTTTTTTCTTATCAGAAAACTAAGTTCAGATCATGATGAAGGTCGTCAAACGAGATTTTAAATTAAAAAATATAAAGTTGTTTCAAGTCTGAAATTTTCAGCATCACCATGTTCTCTTGAAGATCATAAAGTTTATGTCAAATTGTCAATAACGTCTAGAGAGTTGAAAGCACTGTAAAGTGTGGGAAGTGTTTGTAAACCTGTCGAGATACTGAACAGTTCTGTAGGCAGCGGGTAAATGCATGCATGATTCCAAGGCAACTTCGTCAGGGTACTGAACAGGCCTGCTGGCAGCGAAGAAATGTCGGGTTCAAGAAAATTATCAGGTATAACCTTTGGTATTAATCGTAAGATGTCCTTGATCTTGAATTGATATTTTGTGGATAGGGTAGAGGTGTCAGAGTGGGTTAATTGACATACCTATTGAGGCTATGGACGCCTGCTGGCAGCAGTGGCCCTATCAACAATATTGGAGTCATTTGCCTAAACATCGTCTCTCTCCTAACTAAAACTTGTCATCGGTTTGCATTTGGACTGAAACACATCTGACACTAGACTTTGTGATTTTTTATTTTGATGAGATTCTTGATGTGTTGT
>ML781557.1:1148174-1164742 GCA_009831015.1 Picea engelmannii | reverse complement strand
AGTTCTTAGATAGAAAGGCCAACACATGGAAAAGAAAAGATAGTGAAAAATGTGGTCAAGCACTTTCAAATAAAAAATAAAAGGCCTTTGGGAATATAAACTGTGGATGTTCCAAGCACATGACTAGAGACAAGGATAAGCTACTTTCCATAAGTAAAAGCAAAACAGGAAATGTGATCCTTGAAAATGATGAACCAGGCAAAATCAAGGATAGAGGGATGATGAGTTTGAGTAATGACAAAGGAGATACCCAATACATTCTGCTTGTGGATGATCTAAAACATAATTTGCTCATTACATGTCAAAAATGTGACAGAGGCAGTGAAGAGGTGTTCACATCCAAAGAATGTAAGGTGAACGTAAACTCGGGACAAGTGGTGAACAAAGGCATAAGGACAACTAATGATGTTGCAATTGAATCCTCCCCTGCAAGTAAAGAAGAAGATTCAGATACAATAAAAGCATGTTCAGTTAGCATTTTCCCCATGGATGAAGTAAGAGAAGAACCATGTCATAAGCTGGAAGCAGAAGTCTTGAAGGTTGAGAAGGAAGACACCTAAATCAAGTCCTTAAACAACTCCATGACCCTGGATAAGATCTTGGATAGTCAGAGATCACCAAATGAAAAATATGGTATTGGATATAACAAAGAAAAAATCAGTACTCCTAAGAAACCTAGAACAGGTCCTTCATTTGTGAGAAAGAAAAGCAGGTATGAGAGTGGGTGTAGCAGTTTTCTCTTGTGATTGAATATGGACATAAAACCTTGGATTGTATGCATCATGGAAGAAATATGAAATTGTAGCATTAGAAATCGATGAGAATCAATGGGGATATCCAAGGGTTGTTTGAACAGTAACAAGCAACAATTACGCAGAGTGTTAGTGGGATAGCAACCTCTTCAACAACAACATTTTGTTTTACAAAATGATATACATGACATTCTGTAGAGATAACAAGAGGAAAGATCTTGTCAAGGAAAGTTAACCTTTAGGAACAAAAGGGGAAAAGAGTCAGCAGCAGAGAGATAACAGTGACAGGGGGAGTCATCCACTCATGAGAAGAAAAGGTTGATGAAGGAGTCCGAGCAAGAGATGTGAGCATTTTTTAGTATTCTACAGAGGATACAATGGAAGCTGAAGATGAACAGGTCCAAGAATCAGAAAAAGAAGACTCTCGTTTGGATACAAACATCTGTAGGCCTCGAATAAGAGATTCCATCCGGTCAGGGGGAGTTTGTGTTGGCTTAATATCTGATACCTCCTAAAATTACTACCACAGCTCAGGGGGGGCATGTTCTATTTGACATTGATGTCAAAGGGGGAGAAAAGAATCTGGGTGCCTTTGTTTCCATCAATGCCAAAGGGGGAGATTGTTGGAAAATGTTTAACATGAAACGTATGCTTGTCATTGATGGCAAGTGCAGCAATGAAGATGGCATGAGTATAGGAAGAATGTAACGGACGGGCATCAAAAGTATTTTAGGAAGACGCTGTAGAGTAAGCTTGATAAGTTCAGAAGAGATAGTGCAGAGGATTGTTGGCAAGTTTAACAGGCAAAGTGAGCTTGTCATTGATGGCAGGATGAGAGTGTGCATCGATGGAAAAATAGGAACAAAGTAAGCTCAAGAGAGATAGCGTACTCAGGATCTCAGGCGGATCAAAGGTCGAGGCCCTTGACACTTAGAAATTCTTCCAAGTAAGGAGGATGAGTAAGCTCAGGAGGAGAAGCGTCAGTGATCATTGGATCTCTTTCAAAATTCTCAAAAGAAGGAGGATCGTCAGATTTGTTTGTAGACAAGAAGAACGCATAGAAGAGGAGGATAGATCTTAGGCGTCATATCTAAGCATAAGATCCGACCATCATTGGATCAGGGAGAACCTGTACATTCATTAAAGTGCAAGAAGAGGCGAAATGCGAAATGATGAATTATGTTGGTATGACTCCATTTTGGAGTTTCTTAGATTGGGACTTGAAGGTGTCAAGAACTTACACGATGAAGCAGCGAAATCGCGAATTGGCGAAATCGCGAGAAGATCTGGGTCGTAGGATCTGGGGTATCTATGAAGGCTCAATAGTCGTTAGATAAGGTGAAGCTGGAAGGAGGATAAGTCCAAGAGTCATCCAACTCTCCAAAGCTGTGAAGGAATCCTGACCATCCATCGGGGACAGTCATTGATTGTTGATCAAGAGGACGCGTGGAAAAAGATCAGATCACCACAAAGACTCCATTTCGGAGTCTCGCCTATCGTGACTTGGAGTGACAAGAATCTCCATCTAAGGATCAACGAGATGCGAGATCATGAAAAGATCAGGATCATTAGATCACCAAGAATGAGGACTGTTGATCGGATCTCCATATTAGAGCTTCGCCTATCACGACTTGGAGTGACGAGAACCTCCATCTTAGGAACAGTGATATGAAAAATCGTGAGTTAACCGCAGCTGTCAGATCAAGGTGTGATCTGGACCGTTGATCCGACTCCATTTCGAAGCTTCACCTATCGCGACTTGGAGTGACGAGAGCCTCCATCTAAGGAACAATGAGATCGCAAAAATTTATGGACTGTTGATTCATCGAGATCGTGGACCGTCGATCAAGGTCGATGAAGATCATGAGTTCGTAGCGCCTTTTAGTGCAGACAGTGGTCACCGCCTGTGGTCACATGGAAGAAGGACCTAGTGCAGATAAGCTTCACCTTAGAATTTTAGGGATCGCGTCTAGTACGTATGCCGAAATACTGAAAAGGTGAAATGTCACTGTAACCGGTGGTCACCACCTGTGGTCATGTAGAGGAGGGAGCTAGAGTAGCCAATCTCCTTTTTCAGAGCTCGCAACATGAAGAGTCAAGATGCCTCATCGCAGAATCTCTGAATTGCAAAAGTGTAAAACGCATAAATCACGACAATATCCTTCAGAGCTAATCCAACGATGCAGATGAAACTGAAGGAGATCGGAGGGCTATTGTTGCACGTCAGAGTGTAACTGCCAGAAACCACTGATGTTTTCTGCCAGAGGACTCGAAGACACTTCAGGGTGATTGATAGAGGGGATGAAGAGTCTCTGGGAATATTCAAGAGGGATGAAGATGCTCATGGAGGTGATTGATAGTTGGATGAGCATTATATCCTGTAACTAGAACAAAGAAGGTGAGATCGTCTTTCACAGAGAAGACGAAGAGTTTCAATTTCCAGAGAGGCTGAGGAATCTCAACATAACATATAGTGATGTTGAACGAGTGGAAAAACGGCCAGAGAAGCTGAAGAGTCACGATGATGATCAGACAGAGCACTCGAGTTGTGGAGGATATTGGCGCGGTGTGAGTATGCAGAGGTATTGTGCACATTGCATGCGCAAGGTGCACAGAAGCTATAAGTACATGGTACAGAGAAGAGATGTGGTTGTTGTTTCTATTGAAGTTGTTGTGGTTGTTGTTGTTGTTGAAGTTGTTATGGTTGTTGTTGTTGTTGAAGTTGTTGTGATTTTTGTTGTTGTTGAAGTTGTTGTGGTTGTTGTTGTTGAAGGTGATTCATGCGTGAAGAAGGAGGAGAGTGCAGCAGCTGAATTGAACAGAAGAGGAACTGTGTAGTGAATGGAGATGGTGCACAGAGCATAAAAAGAAGAAGAACAGACAACGCAAGTCGTGTGTGTAGGAAGGCAGTGAGGCAGACAGAGCGACGAAATGTAGCAGAACAATGATGGTTCTGGCAATCCATTGTTGAACATTATATCACTGTCATAAGTTTCAGTAGAAAAGATTTATATTTCAGGGTGGAGGGGAGGTTCTAGGGAGGATTGTTGTCCTCATAGGTTCAAGTGGGTGCTTGAACACAGGGAGTTGTAGCTTCCATCTAGTTGCAGCTAGTGAAACCAGGGTGGCAGGGTGGTGCAAGGGAGAACTCTTGTTCTTTGTTATACAGGTTGGTGCCTATATGATTGGAAGTTGGTGCTTCCATCCAGTTGGTGATGGAAACTCACAGGGAGTTGGTGCTTCCTTCTAGTTGGTGCTAGAGAAACCAGGGAGTTGGTGCTAGAGAAACCAGGGAGTTGGTGCTTCCTTCTAGTGGGTGCTAGAGAAAATAGAGAGTTGGTGCTCTTAGCAAGTAGCAGCTTGTAAAACTRAGGTTGTAGCCTCATTATGAGTTGGTGCTCATATGTATGATAATGTAAAGAATGTAACTATTACTTATCATATAAAGAAAAAGAGGTTTTTACCCTATATGGGTTTCCTCGGGAAATATCTGTCTCTTTGTTTCTCATATATGTGACAGATGCTAAATGTGCCATTGTTTATTTCCCTACATTATTGTGATCATCATTCAGTGTTTCTAAAAAGAGTTTAAAAGAAGCATAATTGTTTAAGCACGGTAAAAACTAATTCACCCCCCCCCCTTCTCAGTTGTCCAACACATTCTACACTCAGATTTGTATTACTGTGATCGTTCATAATTACAAGATCATCATGTATACTTGTCTGTCATTTTGTTATCGTATTTCTGGATGCCAACAAACATATGGATTTTATTCTGGAGGAGTCATTATCAACCTATCATAGATTGTTCTTACAGGAAGAACAACTGGATTATTGGATTGCATAGAAGACATATACATGATTTAAAACTCAGGTTAGCTTCATTTCTATTTCACTTTTGTTAATTCTCCTATTAGTGAAACAAGATAGTTTTAGATTGGATTTGATCATCTATACATATTTGTTTCACAACTTAGTTAGTTCAAGTTTTATTAGATTTATAATTATGAAACAGAAAATACAAAAATGTGATTTCTTTATCTACTTATAAAAACAATTACTTTTACATTCATTTCGCAAGGCTTTCATTAAAACTTGCAACTTGTAAATTCTGTTCATAAGTGATATGTTCATACTTTCTTTTTCTTTTTAATATATTTGTAAATAATTAGATTAAGGTTCATATATTATTATAGTTTTAGCGTTAGATATTTTTCTTCTTTTCTTTGTTTTAAGACTTTAGATTGGCTAACAGAGCCATTAAAACCATTAGAACAGGTTACACCAAACGACTTGGGTTATTTAGACAACCTCGGACCGTATTTGTTCTTCCAGTTGATGGTCTGTCAGGTTTTCCCGTCACCGGACACCTACAACGATGTAAAGAAAGGGACGCGAGGCTACAAGGTAGCCTCCATTATGAATGGCATAGTGTGCCTTTCTTTCTAGTTTATTTCTGGTAAGCTAGTACAAAATAACAGACCCACGTAGGTCACAGGGTTTGTCGTTGACCTCGCAGGAAAATGCGTGGAAAGACTACAGTTGAACTGGGCCAATTACCTAGTCAATCATTTAGAACTGGATTGTCGCAAAGCTCGGGATCAGGGCTATGAGTTCCATTTTAGCTGGTTGCTAATCCTCACCACATTCACTGCTTGGGATATGCCTGAAGGTGCAACCCTCCCTGACATTGAGTCGTTCGATCCATTAGCTGTGAAGTTCACCACTCTCTGGTATTCGAGCGATATGGGGAAATAATGGTAGTCGAACGTAGTATTCCATAGCTACTACCTGCAACTGAAGAGGGCTATTGATTATTTCCCTCATATGACGCTGAATACTGTAGACAGGTTTAGGCCCCTTATGAAGTTCCACATAGATAGGCATTTTATTTATATTACTACATGTGCAGATGAAAGTAAAGAATAGCTTCAGTCCTACTACAAGCTCACAGAGGAGGAACTGGAAGAAATCACTAAGGAAAGGCCCGCAAAGTTCCTTATACCAGTCGACCAGGTAGCATTGTCTAATCCCAACCTCATTGGAAATCCAATGGTTACTCACGAAGAGTATGATGCACCCAACAGTAGTAGGAAGAAAAAGAAGTAAGATGTACAAGAAATACACAGCACATCAAAAGAGACTGCATCAGAATCACCTAGTGGAGGAGGAGACAACGAAGTGGAAAAAGAAGAGAAAGAAGGGGAAGAAGACAAGCCAAAGCAAGGCAAAGTAACACCGCCTAGGAACCCCCTTGAAGAGGCAAAGACATCTAAGAAAATAAAGGTTTCCCTAATGAAACCTACATCACGGAAGAAGTCCAAAGCAAGTAAGACGAAGTTGCAGACTATACTCACGGTCAATGACTTAGAATTCATTATCGTAGCTGTATCATATGCCTCAGAAGACATTTTTTAGAGAACTGAAGCCAAAAAATAAACCATGTATGGAAGGATTGAAGCAGATCTGAGAGGAGTAAATCAATCCCTTCACTCCAGCCGAGCAGTGTCCACTGTGCCCCCTCCATCAGAAGAAACAGATTTGGGAGATGAGCATGCCCAACTCCGTAGAATAGCTAATGAAACTAAATATCACCTTCATCACATATAGGAAGAAAAAGAACAGGCCATAGTGGCCCTAGAGAAAGCACAAGAGGAAATCATAGAGCAACACTGATTTTCGTAACAAGAGAAGGACGAACTCCAAATCAAGTTCGAAGAGGATAGAGCATAGATCCAACATGAGAAAGAACAATTGCTCACAGAGTAGGTTGGAGTTAAAGAAGAAGTCTACAAATCACTTCGCTTTGTGATGAGCTTAGAGCAAATGGAGGAAGACCCAGCAGAGAGTCAAGTGGTGAAGCTTACGGAAACCATTCAACAACTTCAATAAAGAATAGCAGAACTGGAGCTACAAACAGTGTCAATCACTCTGCAGGAAGTGTGGGACTAGAGAGAAGCAACTGCCTAGAGCACATTTGAAAGGATCAAAGAATTATCCATGGAATGTAAACAGCTAAGCAGTTGCAGTGCATATAATTATGAGCACCTTACTAAGGACCCTGAATTGAAAACATTGGAGTCGCAGCTCCAGAAAGCAAAGAAACAAGCAACAAAAGTACAAGCACAGTTAAAGCCCTTTTCAGTGGTTGAGCGAATGAAAATATCCCAAGAATAGTGCACGGCTCAGCAACAGGTCCATGCCATACAAAGAAAAGTCATGGAAGTGACTCAGAAGCTCCAAGCAGTCCAGGATGCAGCTTGCCTACTTTTTGAGGAGATTGAAGGCCGAGGAGTAGAGATGGAACGAGTAGTCACTTTGGTAGAACAATGGTTAGAAGGACCTATGAATGAGGCAGTTATTCAAGAGTTCTCTGAGCAGGAGGCCTTGGCACAACAATAGGTTGAAGCAGCTCGAGCCAAGCTCGAGGATTTTGAGGTAGAGTTACCCAGACCAAAGTGACTCAGGACGAGTCACAGGTGAGTGTTGGGGGCTTGTTGGCCCTTGACCAAGTTTTGGAGACCATTGGTCATGTTTGACCTCTTTTGGGACTTCGATAGGATGGTCGAAGGTGGGGCGAAAGTTGAAGCGGAGATCACAGGATCTCGACCCCATTTTAGGGAATTTTTGGGATTAGGGTTTATGTAACAGGTATGGGATGTCGGCCCATGGGTTTACCCATGTTTGGGCCCATTTTGTAATATATAAATAGATATCTAGGCGATGTAGGAAGAGGCCAATGTTCTAAGTGTGAATAGTTGTGGATTCTTTGTGCATACTATGTGTTAAGAACTTGCAGAGCTAAGTGCAAGTGATTGTAAGAAGCTTGTGTATAGACAGTAAGAAGGCTTTGTGCTTAAACCTAGCTCAGGGAAGGAGGATTTGGTGAGGTGTGCACAGATATCCTGTCCTCTACGGAGTAGGGTTTCAATGCTCTGTGCTTGAAGAAGATTAAGAGAAGATAATAAACAAGAGAAGAGTTGGTGGACGTAGTCCCACATTAGGGTGAACCACGTATATCATGTGTTATAGTTTCTTTGTGCATTCTGGTTATTTTCTTGTGTACGTAACTTAAGCTTAAGTGCAGTAATGAATGATTAGATGAATATAGTATGATATATTAGTTCTTAAATGATGTGAATAAATCCTAGATCTGATCTTTTTCCATGTGCTAAGTGCTTGGATGTATTAGATCTGGTAGAATAATGCATTGTTCTGTAATTACGATTTGGATCTGCGACGTGAATAAGGGTTAATTACTGATGAATGTTAACTGATAAGTGCTTTGTTAAGTGGTATAATCACATATCTGTGTCCCAGCTAGGTTATAGACATTTGAATCATGCAACCACCCCTACCTCTACCTCGGGTGAGACTTCATCTGCTTCGTAGGTGTTGCCGAAAGGGTCGGTAGTTAGGGTTTTGTTGGTGCATTGTTGAAGCGTTGAACCCTGGGTCTGCTCCTGTGCCAACAACAGATAAAGAGACAAGTATTCCATAAGTATTCTTTGAGGACAAAGCACTTTTAAGGGGAAGGAAATGTTATGAACATAATATATAATAATAAATATAAATACATTATAATAGTTAATGAATAATTAATGAAGAGACACCTTCCCAATGAAAGGTCATGTCTCTTCATGGAAGGGCACCCCTGTGTGGGTATATAAGGCCCCCATTCTTATTGTATCTCATCATCWCATATTCATATACATTATTTAATATATTATCATTTATGGATTATAACCCGTTGTCTTACCTACATTGGGTATTTACCTGGTGAACCGACTTGGTTCACCACAAAAATAGGGAAAAAGGCATAATGTCCAAGCATATGTCATGAAATATAAAGTAGTATAAGATACAACATACTCAAATGCCTCAAATATTTAAATGACACTTACCATAATTCTTGACTTGTACCTCATGGAGCAAGGCCAAATTCCCCTTGGAAGCCAGTTGTTGTGGTGGATGATATCTGGAAATATATGACCTCTATGGTAGTGATAAGGGTCTCCATCTATGCAAATGGATATTGTTGGTCATGTTCTCTCTTGAAACTCCATATCTGCAACCTGAGGGCCTCAAGACATGATCTCCTTAGTTATCCCACAAAATTGTGATAACATCTAGCTCCTACTTGGGGACATGTGCTCATTGTAGAGTGCATGAGAACCACAACATCTCCTAGTGGACCTGTGATTGAAAAAAATTAAACAAAATCATTAGAGAATCTAAGGTGATGCTATCACCCTTCATCCATAAAAAATCAAAAATAAAAACTCATCTAGAAAAGAAAAAAATTGACATTTAAAAAAAAATTCTAAACTAATCATGAAATCAATATGAAAGTAGAGAAAAATGAAATATGAGATGCATATAAACTAATATGAGAAATCAATATGCAAAATGAAAAGAAATCAAAATAACCTACCTACTTACCTAGGGTCTTGGGGCCCTGAATATCAGATGATGGGTGGTGTCAGATGAATTCATACAACTAGTGCAACCAGTTGATCATCTCATCAAAGTATCTCCCCCTGTTCTTAATCATGTAATACAAAAAAGATAAATCAATCACTTAATAATGATGAGTATAAATACACATATAATCGATCATAAGTTCAAATTCATGGAGAATGGTGGGAGGGAGGAAATCTTGCTAAATAGAATATCCACAACACTGATCATCCAAGGAATCCTGCCTAAAGTGATATCCACAAAGTCGGTAAATCCATCTCTGAAGGGGGATATCATATGTAGACGAAGGCTCATCTTTGTGATCATTTCTTCCTGAAGAATGAGAAGATATGAGAGGTCCAAATAAGACCTCTTGATTTCCTTGAGAAGAGAAGATGAGATACGGGACATGCTTAGGTCTAGAAAGAGAAAAGTGTGCTCTCTTCATCTTCGAATCCCTGTATAAGTTCTAAATATGAAAGTAATTCCTCTTTGTAGGGTGAGCCTCTGATCACTCTCAGGTGGCCATGTCCTGGTATTCCTCCACAATTGAGGATGAAGGTGGCTGAGAGTCCTCGAACAAATATGTAATAATGTCATCATCAAGATCCCAAGGGCATGAAAAATATTCCTTTGGATATGACAACTCAAATCCATTTTATTGAGGGCCACCCTCAATGTCGTAAATGGGGTCTCCATCGAAACAACCAAAATCCCAACTGCATCTATCATTCTGTATGAAAATGTCTATATGCTCATCAACCATGCCGAAGGGTTCTTTCATAAGACTATCAGTATGACTGAAAATGACCATCTCTTCGTTTTTGTGTGTAGGAGTAGAGGAATGGACATCTATAACTGGATATTCAAATTCTTCATCATTGAGACTGATCGCTTCTTCAACATCATGTGCAAGAGGAGAGAAAGGTTGGACAACCTCATCTTCATCAAGCAGGAGAAAAGATAGCAGTTCCTCAATATGTTGTGCTTTATCATAATTCTTCTTTCTTCTCATGGACACTCCCATCCATCGCCTCTTCATCATAAGAGGATTTATCCTTACAGCATAGTTCTTTGCTCTCTTTTCTTCAAGAGGTTCTATCATATCCATGGTTTCCTCTAATAATTATTCACTTCCGAGGTCATGGAATAAAGTATCATCAAGATCTTCGAAAAGGTCACAAATCATCGTGTTCTATTCTTCATGACTTTCTTCATATGGTTTTTCTTCGAGCACTTCTTCATCATCAAGGGGATGAAACAACTCTCTTATGTGATTCATCATTTCCTTAGCAGCTTTATTTGCATCCTTTTTCTTTTTCATTTGTGAAATTCCATCTTCGAGTCATAACAAGTTCTGGATGAGGGTTCATCCCATGCTGCCATAATTCCATTGACTAAAAAGACACCTTAATGGAGTCGTCAAGTGAGATCAAGTCTCACCAAAAGAGGGAAAGGGGGGAAAAAGGGGAAGATGGGTACGTGGAAGGTGGGGTCACCATAAACGTTTCAAGGGAAACTTATCAAGGGTGGAAAAGGGAATGTTCTTCAATGGAGTCTCTAGGAAAGCTAAGGGATAGAGTATTTGGGAGGGAATATTGCCAAAGTGTCGTTAGGGCACGAAGAAGATTTAAAATCCTCCCTGGAAATGATGCCAAAATGTTATCGCACAAGTTAAAGGTTGGGAAAATCCCGATCCAACCGTCAATTCGTGAAACCTAAGGGACATTATACCCAATTCCACCTCGAAATAGGTCCCATGCTTCAAGGGTGACTAGGTCACTAAAGGGAGGTGATCCTAGTGACCCTAGGGGGATTGATATGGATGGGAAGGAAAGAAGAGAAGTATCCCCCTAAAGTTCAATTATGGAAGAGGAAATGTGGCTTTTATGACTCATCCCCAAATGTTCTAAGGTTTCAAATTCTTTGGATGTATGCAAAGGGTGTTTGTACCTACTCGAGACACAAGAAACGTCACACTTGCATGTAGTAACGTTAGGTGGAAAAGAAAGTTAATATTGTTGTCCCTAATTTCATAAATGATCAATGATATATATCAGCACATAAAATATAATAAGGTCTGCAATATAAGTGCTAAAAGTCCAATTGAATAAGCACGAGACAAGCTAGCAAAAACTAGTTTAGCTCAACAATGATAGAACAAGAATTTAGCACAAAAATGCAAGGTTGTGATAAAAAGATAATTTTAGTGATATTTATCAGCCTTACGGCTATCAAATTTTTTTTATTACAGAAATATATTTAACAACTAAAACTTGCTCAAAACTTGCCAAAATATGCGTTTTACTTAGTAGATTATGTGGGCATATTTTAGGTAATTTTCAACGGTTAAATTAGGATTTATTGAAGAACTTGGTTAGGGTTTTATGAAACCCTAATGGATGTAGGTTAATATTGTAACAACAAAAATAAATATTTGGAGAAAATAAACGCCCTAGTGGATCAAGAAAGCATTTATATCATAGATTTGATTCCACTAGAAACAACTTCAAAATCAAAAAAAGTCACATTTACCAAGGCAATGATTTATTTCTCCAATGCAACAAGTGATAACTAGTGCCTTTAATTATTTGGTGAATGGAGTCAAGGAAAGAATGTTATAGAGGTACTACCTCCTTGGGGGTGTAAATCCTCTTACTCCCCAAAGAAAGTATCCCTAGCTACGGTATAGCTAGGGTTTAGACTAAGAAGGTGTATGCACTTATACTTCTCTTAGCAAACCCTTGTTAAACCAATAAAACTTAAGCATAAAATGATGGAGTCTAAGGTGCAGGTGTATGCCCTTATGAGTTTATTCCCTTATACTTGCCACCTATCTCTAGAAAAATAACCTTTTCTTGAACACAAATGATAATACAGTGTAAAAAGCCTTACTAATTCAAGGAAAAATGCTAAGACAAACCATCAAAATAGAAAAAGAATATCCTTCCAAGGCTAGAGCATCACTTCCAAAAACCAATAACCAAGAAAGTATCCATACACAAGAGAAAAAGAGATAAACTATCCAAATATAGAGAAAATTCTAGTGCAATGCCTCTCCAAATGGGAGAGTTATGCTATGAAATGAGATCTTATGATCTCTATTTATACAAAATGTCACTAAAATAGTTTGTCCACATAATTTTAGGGTAAACCACAAGACTAGGAGTCAAAAACCCTAATATTTCCCCTTTACACAAACAATATTAAACAATTCACTTAGAATTTACTTTTAAAGAAAAAGAAACCCTAACATAAGGTGATGTCAACCTTTTAGGGGATGTTTTGACACTAGGAGCAAGTCGTTGGTGTTGGAGAAGTGTAGTTAGGATTTCCAAATCCACATGTCAATCATCTAGGTCATTTCTTCTTGGTCAAAACCCCATTCTCCTCAAAACATCCTTGTGTCAATGAGTAATAACCTCACCACCAAACCCTACCCCCCCTAGATGATGTCATGCCTCCAAAGGTGATGTTTTTCCTCTCCTAGGAAAAACATTTGGCATGTGAGGGCTAGTTCATGTTGTCCACAATTTATTTTAGGCCTCCAAAGGTATGTATCTCTCATCTGACATGCAGGCCCTTGGCATCCAACCTGTGGGCTTCAAGCCCCATGGAAGCCCAAGCTAGGCTTGTTCCTCCAAAAATGTCCACCGACTAGGTCTTTCAAAGACAAATAAGAAAACCCTCCAAGGATCTCAAGTAAAAATATCATGATGAGTAAATCAAGTCAATAAATGAGCCACCTAAGCATGTGCATCAAAAATTTCCCTGTCAAACAAGTAAGTTCTCAAAGACATTATGTGGATTTCTAAGCTTGGATATGGGAGGGTTAACGAGGTGTCTTATTAGACAGATATTCTCTAGTTCAAGGAGTGTTTCCCAAGTGATCTCTCTCTAAGCCATGTAAAGTTGATGAAATGGTTAAGTATCAAGACTAAATGGGCATGGGGTTCATGACATACAAGGGGTTGTCGTGTCTCATTCATGGGTGCCTTTGTAGAGAGTGTGTGTCACCTTCGTTTTCAATGCATTTTTTCCAAGCCCATTGGTTCTCCATTCTTTGTTTCTTTCATATTTTAAGGATGAGTTGAAGGCCACTATCCTAGCATGGTGTTCAGATAATGAAAGTTTCACTCACAAATACCTTGCAGAAACGAGAATTTTGGCCCGTGATGAGACCCCCTTTCTCTTAGTTGTGAATCTAAGAGCCATTACCCTGGCTTGGTGGCTAGATGGTGGTAATGTCATACTGCAAGATACGGATGATCAGGATAGGCCAGATCATAATGATACCTCCTATCCTCCAACTAACCCCCTAAGAATTATATCATTTATTCTTGTGGGTCCCCTTTTTATTACATATAAGTGTTTCATTTATTTCTTGGAGGATCCATGGGAGAAGCATCTATAAGGTTTATATAGGATTTTATCTTTTACCAAAAAACAATCCCTCTAGGCATTCATCCCCTTCTTCCCATAGAATTAGGGACAACCCTTTTCTTGGGACAATGCACCCTAAAATATTAAGAGATGAGGAAATGGGGGGTTTAAGTGATGAAAAGTAGTAAGTATGTTTAGTAATGGTATGATGGATCTTCAATGGATTTCCTAGTAGAAAACCCATTCCCAAGGAAGACCACTTACTAGTGCACAATGTCAACCACCAAGGTGAAACATGGAAAAATGCATAATGTCCAAGCATATGTCATGAAATATAAAGTAGTCTAAGATACAACATAATCAAATGCCTAAAATATTGAAATGACACTTAACATAATACCTGACTTGTACCTCATGGAGAAATGCCCAGTGCCTCTCGAAAGCTAGTTGGTGTGGTGGATGCCATATGAAAATATATGACCTCCGTGGTGGTGAGAAGGGTCTCCATCTGTGCAAATGGATATTGTTGGTCATGTTGTCTCTTAGTACTCCATATATACAACTTGAGGGCCTCGAGACATGATCTCCTTAGTTATCCCACAAAATGGGGATAACAGGGAGGAGACACCAAAAAATCCAACCATGATAAGGGTTGATGTGGCCCAGGCTGGGTGCAATCCTTGGGTGATTTTGACGACTTAGATTCCCATGGGTTGTTGTTTCTCAGCCACATGCTAGTCCCATAGGTCACTTTTACTTGAAGTATTTTTCAATTTTATTATTAACCAACTTAATTTCATCTTAATTCTAGATTTGTTATGCTCCAAGGTGCAAACATTTCCTCAATTTTTTTCAATTAATTTTTTTTTTTACATTAAGGGACGTCATGCCTCTCTACAAATATTGATATATATATATATATATATAATCATTTTGTCTACTCCATGTTGAGCATGAAAATAATTACACATCTTCTTGATACTAAGGAACACATTATTAAAATGTTTTAATTGTAAGAAATGTTTTACTTTCAATATGATGATGATGATTATTATTAACATCCAATGAGATTGAATTGGTCTATCGGACCTTAAGAAGGTAAGGGATTACTTGGAATTCTTTAGAAATTTATTGATGTGCTAAAAAGGAATTAGGAGAAGTGTTCCATTATTGCCATAGTGTTGCTAAGTTAAAAGATTAGGAAGGTTGGTAGTGTGATAAATATTTTGAATTTGAGATCTAATCTTGGTAAATGCTAGACATTCTATGAGAAATGATTTTCATCTTCAACCCTATTAGCATCACACAGATGAAACTATTTTATCTCATGAAATTTTTGGAATTGACCAATGCCTGGTTTCACTATGGAGATCATGACAATTTGTTCTTATTTTAACAATGTTTATTATTTTCCTTACACTTGTCAAAACAAAGAGATATTTTTTATCTTCTAGATTATGGTTGATTACCTCCTTATAATATATTGATTTTATTTTTTCCTCAAACTCTTTATCACACCACATTTTCTCCTTAAATTTTGATGTAATAACAGTTTTAATATCATCCTTATTCTACAATGTGATTGTTGGACACACCGACTACACTGAGAGGGGGAGGGGTGAACTGTGTAGGGCTATTTTTCCAAAAACTCCTTAGTTAACAATCACCCTTAAATCACTACTCATTGTTGTCATTTATAACCAGTTAAATGTCAACACATATCAGCAACATATATCAACAATATATCATCAACAAGTCATCACCATAAGGAACAAAAAGAACACAAGATGTATGTACAATTTTCTTTTTATTACGGACTACAATACTTGGGGTTTTTCAGCACCAACTGAATAGACTACAACTCTACAAGAGCACCATCTCTATAATGTAAGACTCAGATTACACCCTCAGCATCAACTGAGATGAGGAAAAAATACTCAACAGATATCAATATGTACCATAAAAAAGTGCATCAATCATGCACCAACCTATTTTAAACAACCTGTAATCAGCCTTTACCATAAGCAAGTGCATCAATCATGCACCAACCTGTGCTAAACAACCTGTAATCAACCTGTACCATAAAAAAGTGCATCAAATCATGTACCAAGTATATACCAATCATGTGTCAACTACTCATCAACAATGACTCATCAATATGTACCAACATCATCAACTATACACCTAATGTATGTGCCAACTCATCAATTGCTTGTCTCAACCATGACTAGTTTTGGATTAGTCAACAACCCTAACTTGAAATAATCATAACTTTGTACCTGTAATGAATAAATATATGAAACTGATACACAATTTTATTCATTTTGTTTTATGCAATTCCTCCAGGTTTCACTACTTGGAACCTCTCAGAAAAGGAGTTATATAAAAAAATGGCATACCTTGTTGAATTTTAACTTATTCTAGAGAGTGACCTTGTAGAGCATGCCCCGCACAGAATATTTGTTGAATATATATGAAACTATTACAAAGAATACTACATACAGTAATATAACCAACACAATTGGTCTCACTAAATTTGGATCTTTTATGAAGAAGTTATGACATTTTCACCCAAAACACCTGTTTTAGACTAGTTTCAGGACTAGCCACAAACACTATTTTCCACGGACTGTATCTCCAAAAATACAACGACCCACAAGCTGATTTTTTTACCAAATATACTTGGATATATTTCCTCAATTGAATATCAATATCACGTTCTGAATCATTATACAAAAAAAAATTATTATGAAAAAGGTGAGATGACCTGTAAATAACATACCTTAGAAAGCATCATGAAAAGAATTTATCCTCCCTTGAATTTTGGCCCTCTTTTCTTCACCTTCCCTCTGCAATTCGGCTTAGATATCCTTTGGTTACCTCAGTCACCTATAGATATTCAATATTCTCAAGTGCTCCACACCAAAAATGCTCAAGAATCTCTCACAAGAAGTTCTCCATCAATACTCCAAA
>ML781557.1:1120054-1139057 GCA_009831015.1 Picea engelmannii | reverse complement strand
CTTTCTTCCAGCTACCACACACTTTACCAAGCATACTAAGGAATGATTTTACATTATAAAATATTTCCAGGTAGGACTTCAACTCATTTCCAAGAGAAAATATCATCTTCCTCCTTTGCAATTATTTACATGTTTGGAGTCTTCATCTGCATCTTTGACCTCTAGATATTTAATGACATTGTCAATTCATTGTCTTGGATTCACCTCTGATTTGTTAGAGTAGCTAATTCTAACAAAAGAACTACATTCATATTGAGTTATCTATGCTCAATATAAATGCTTCTGATTCCAAGACATTTATGAGTATAACCATTAACTCAACCTTCTTTGGAGCTTCCAAACTTTAACAAACAATTATTAAATTAGTCGAATATAACAAAGCATCCACATATTGAGTTCACTAGGCTCAACATGTTTATCTTTACAAAATCCAAATAAATCCAAAGACATATTTAATTTTACTAGACATCAAAAAATGTTCAAAGACACATTCATTGCACCATGACCCCATTTTGATGACTTCTTACCATAAACTTGACACATTTCAAAGTCTTTCATTGGGCGACTCCCCTTACATAGTGAGGATAACACTTCTCATGCACCCTATTCAAGTGGATTCTTCCAATATTTATAATGAAATTTAATCCTGGATTGTACACATAAAAAATGATTCCAACACTCTTGTACTCAATATTAATCCAAACCTTCATTATGTTACCTCCCTATTGAGCTACCATGCAAAACAATATCTAGTTTTATCCAACCTCCTTGAGAAAAAATAATGATCATTCAAATGGCATGTTCAATGGAACCTCTTCAATGACTTCCCTTGATTAAAAAAATAGCAAGTTGAATCTCCTCAAGCACAATTTGATGATATTTTCCTCTTGTGCCAAAATTTACAAATTCACAAAAAAAATATCGGTCTTTTCCTTGGCATCTTCACTTCTCTCAATTTCCATGAATAGTTTTTATTTGTATTCTGCCTATCCAATGTGCCCTCAGAATTACAAACCCAAGAAGAAATTTTCCAATGGGAGAAATATTTCTCATACTCCACATTATTTGGGGGCTTCTCATATCAACAAACACAATTTTCAGTCTATGCATGTGGGGGTTGACCTCTAATGAACTATTTTGATTCATGAGTAGAAAGACTCTTCCCTTCTTCACCCAAATGGCACGCCAGTCACCATTACACATAGAACAATATCGTTGTTGGGTTTTAATGTCCCTAATCCAAACCCTTTTTAATTGTACATATAGGCTCGTGAGTCGTTGGTACCAATGGTAAATGTAAATGAACATAAAGGTTGGTAAGCCATTGACACCAAGTTTGGTTTTGTGCACACCTGAGTAGTGTGCGGGGAATTGTTATCAAAGAAAGGGTGTGCGCATTTCAAATTGTTGCATGCACTTGGGTAAGTGAGCATGGATGACTGGGAGTGTGCACCAAGCCAAGTATTGAGGTCGAAGATCCTGTGTGATTATGAGGCTGGTGAGATGGGACCCAAATAGACCAGTGTGTCTATCCTTGTAAAGTGTAATCATACTCAAGTTATTAATAATATTACATCGTTGCATGTAGACATATCAGACTAAAATATACCGGGGGATAACTCCACCAAAAAAGGAAAAAAGGGGAGAGACTTAAGTCCTGGGGAATATTTTATTAATATTTCTGTAAAAGTGTAAGTTATGGATAATTATTTATTGTAAGTTTCCGAGGGAAGGGAACAAGTCACCAAGTGGCTTAAGATAATTGTAAAGATGACAAGTGTTTAATTTAATTCATGCAATATATATTGTTAGCCTTAGTGTATTTCGAGGAGAGAACTCATTCATTCAGAGAGAACTCATTCTTTCAGGAAAAAAGTCATTCACTTTTCTCAGGTGCAGAAGGGGTCAAACCATCTGAAAGAGGATGACTATTACCTTATATACACAGAAAATCTTGTAAGGTTTTTTTCTGTATTGTAACAAAATTTTTGTTGTTCAAGAGGAGGGTTTTCAGTCACGTGAGAATTCTCTTTAGGTGAGAGATTCGCTATCGAAGAGGCATGTTGTCATGCACGTGATCAATATCTCTAGGTAAGAGTTTTGCTTGGATTTGTTCCCTGTTGCACTTGGCATTATTTGGAGGGATCTAAGACTTCATGTCTAACCTATTGTTGGAACCCTGGAAGGGAAGTGGGGTAGATGAAGGACTGTTGAGAAGAGAAGGGGAACACTTCCTTGGGTGTAACATGTGCATGGGGAATGAGAGATTGTAGACTAGTAGCAATAGTGGTACCTTAGACTAAGAAATTATATTGAGTATCAAACCTTAGCCTGGAATTAGGAGCCCTTTTTCCCTGGTAGAGTTAATCCCCAACTCGGGGGTGACCCATTGCTGAAAGATTATGAGTAAAAATGTCTATGGTTGGGAGGAACATCTGAATTCTACACGTAGTTATGGATCTTCAAAAAAGACAAGTGTCTTTATGTGCTTGTCTCATTTATTGTGTGATTAACTATCTATGTTTAATATGGGTCTAATTCTTGTAGGTTGTTGCATATAAGTAATTTTTGTTATTTTTTTAATGTTTCTTGCACATGTAAGTATGGTATTGATAGTCAGTAATTGTAATCATGCATGAGTATGGTAGTTGTTGATAGTCTTGTCTGCTAATTTAACCTTATGATATTGGTCATGAGTCTTTGAGGTAAGGTTTAAATGGTCATGTGTGCATGGAAGTAGTCGGTGTGCACCAGAGGTTGGAGTTCATTTGTGTGCATAGGTAAGTAGACCTCACACACAAGGAAAATTAGAATTGTTGTATGACGCCAGAAGGGTTACACACACAGTAGTGATATGTGTTCAGTATGCTTGTGCACATAGTTGTATTGTGTTACTTTTGTTTTTTTAAGTTTTGTAAAAAGGGGAAAGTTAATGTGGCGCGACTTAGCTTGGGGTGGAGTGCATTACTTAGAGTATTACTGCGCAGACCTATGTTATAGAATAGAATTCACGCACTGAATTTTGGAGTAGCATTGTTTAGTAGTAATTTGGGTAATGTTATACAAATTGGTGTTTGAGCAACAAAAGTTGATATTGTGTGGCGTGGACCAACCTAGGTGGATGGAGACGTCACATTATGGTATCAAAGCAATTTTTGGGTAACGAGAACGTTACATTATGGTATCATAGTAGGTCTTGGTATCGAGGATATTACAAATTGGTATCAGAGAAATTTTTGGTAATGGAGATGTTACAATTGGTATTAGAGCTCCGGTTTCAACATTGAGCCTGCATGGGCCGAGTTCTACTTAAGGAAAAATTTGAACTAGTAAGTGGTCGAATTTGGAATTACAGTGAGGTCATGGTGTGCATAAAATAAGAATGTGCAAGTATGCACACTAAATTCTGGACATCACAGAGAGAAATGTTGGGAATTCACATTAAATAATGGTGCACAAGTGTGCGCACTGGAATTTTGGGGCAGCGCGAAACAAATTTTTGGTGCATGTGAAATAATGATACACAGTGTACATGCTAAATATTGACACCGCACATTGGTGTGTGTTGAATACCAGTGCACACATGGGCTTTAGAAGAAACTATTCTAACAAGATGGCACATATTTTTCATGAATTTGTCTCATGAATTCATCTAACAAGTCTTGTTTCCTGCACATTTTGAAGAATTATCAATGATTAGAGCAGGACATAATCAACATGGAAGGCGAAAAGAATGGAATATGCGCAGAGGAATTACAACCCTAATGATGAATTCATGGATTTGTATGTCGATTTGGTACTAATGGTACACAATCCAAGGAGAAGCACATAAACTTGGTAGAAACAATAAAGGGACTCCAAAAGGATTTCCAGAGCTATAAAGTTGATAATGAAAAGATTATGAGATCCAAGGAGCAACAAGATGACTTCAATGTAAAGTTGATGCAAAGCTTGGATAGAATAGAAAATAAAATGGATAGGAGATAGAGTCAAGTAGATCAGGAAGTTGAAAGTCTCATGATGAGAAAAGAAGAAAAGCAAGAAGTTTTGATAGGCATCGACCTCACTCACTAAAGCATTCATTTAGGAAAGTATGCAGTAGCTCAAGTCCATCTCCTATCATAAATCATAAGAGAAGGATTGGGGTGGATGAGATACATGAATAAATGAACAAGATCAAGCCTCCTACCTTTGACGATGAGCACAAGAAGGATGAAGATGCAGATACATGGCTTCTGGGTATGATGAAGTACTTCTAGTTGCATAATTATTCTAGTGTGCGGGAGAAGGGAGAATTGTCATCTAATAGCTAAAAGGAAAATAATCAATGTGGTGGTATCAGTTCATACAAGTGCAACCCATTGATGAAAAGAAAGTTACTTGGAGGGATTTCAAGAGGTACTTCTAAAAGAAATACTTAATCAAGCGACACTATGACAAGAAAATGGTGTTATTTGAAATCAATCTTGGGAGCATGAAAATAGATGAGTATAAAAAATATTCTTAGATTTGTTGAAATATGTTGCATTCATCCAGGATGAACAAATTAAAATTAATAGGTACCTGAGTGGGTTTCCCTCATTTATCAGTGACAAGATATAGTATGATGACCCCAATACATTAGAGGAAACCATAAGGTCTGCTAAATGTCTTTATGATCAGAAATGAGGAAGATCGACTTTATAAAAGGATTGGGAAGAAAGATGAAAAGAAATGTGGAACAGAGGAAGAAGGGGTCTAAGCCACAATTTTTCAGAAACACTTTGAAAGGACATCCAACTCCTAAAGAACCTAGAATGACATAGATAATGGAGGAAAATCCAAAACAACAACCTATTCAATGTTGGATTTATGGCGGAGATCATATGAGTAGAGATTTCCCTCAAAGAGGTGATAAAGTGAGAACTTCATACAATGTACAATAATATGTGACAGTTGAAGACATGGGAATAAATGCACCTAGAATTTACACAACCCTGGATAAAAATCAAGTTGAGTTTCAGTTGTACATGATTGAAGTGGAAGGTAATATTAATGACCAACCCATTGCAATTTTAATTTATTTAGGAGCTATTCATAATTATCTAGATCCTAAAATGGTGGAAATATTCCAATTGTTGAGAAGCAAGCTTGGAAAAACTTGTTGGTGAAGTTAGCTATAGGAGCAAAAAAGAAATTAATGAGACGATTAAAGCATGTCCAATGGATATGAATGGACTACACAAAAAATATGATTTGAATATAATACCTTTGGGCTTGTACGATTTCCTCATTGGCATGGATTGGTTGGACCAAAATCATGTTGTTCTGGACTATTACAATAAGGCATTTACTTGCTTAGATGAGGAAGTAAATTTAAGAAAAGTTCAAGGAATTCCAAGAGTTGTAACTATCTAAGAAGTTTCATCCTTGCAATTGAAGAAAAGCTACAGGAAATGATGTGAACTATTTGCAGTGTAGATGGAGGAGGAACCTAAGGATAAAGTGATAAATGTTGAAGATTGTGCAGTACTAAAAGAATTTGAGAATGTCTTTAAAGAGATATTGAGGTTTCCACCAAAAAGAGATATTGATTTCTCTATAAACCTAATGTCGGGAGAAGCACCTATATCCAAGACTCCTTATAGGATGAGTACGCCAGAGATGAAGGAGTTGAAAATGAAACTTGAAGAGATTCTAAAGAAGGGGTATATATTCCCAAGTGCATCACCTTGGGGTGCCCCAGTATTGTTCATAAAGAGGAATGATGGTACGTTGAGACTTTGTATCGACTTCAGGAAATTGAACAAAGTAACAGTAAAGAAAAAGTATCATTTGCCAAGGATAGATGACCTATTTGATCAGAGGAGGGGTATGTAAATATTTTCAAATATTGATCTCGGATCTAGATATCATCAAGTGGGAATTAAAGAAGAAGACTTCAGCAAGACTTCCTTCGAAACTAAGTACGGACATTACGAGTTCACAGTGGTGCCATTTTGGTTGTAAAATTCACCATTTGTCTTCATGTGTTTGATGAATGAAGTTTTCAAAGAATACTTACATAAGTTTGTCATTGTATTTTTGGATGACATACTTATTTACTCAAAGTGTTAAGAAAAGCATGAGAAACACTTGAGGATGGTGCTACAAGTATTGAGGGAGCATCAAATTTATGCAAAGTTGAGCAAGTGCTCATTTTACCAGTGATGGATTCATTATTTGGGTAAATTTATTTCCATGGAAGGAATATTTGTTGATCCAGAAAATATAAAATCCATTGAGGAATGGCCAACACCAAGAAATGTCATAGAGGTAAGGTCCTTTATGGGACTTGCAGGTTATCACAGAAGTTTTATTGAAGGATTCTCAAAAATTGCACATCCAATTACATCCTTACAAAAGAAAGGTGTGTGTTTGAATGGACTCTATATTGTGTAAGGAATTTCCAACACTTGAAGCGTTTGTTGACAAGTGCGCCAATTTTGAGAATTGTTGATTCAGATGAATACTTCGTTGTGTGCACAGTTGCAAGCAAGCAAGGGCTCGGTGGAGTCTTGAGTAAGAATGGACAAGTGATGTTCTACAAATAAAGAAAGTTAAAAGAGCATGAAAGGATCTATGTTACTCGCGAATTAGAATTGGAAGCCATAATGCATGTCTTGAAGATGTGGTGACACTATCTCATGGGTAAAATATTTGAGCTGAGAAAAAATCATAATGGTTTGAATTATCTGTTTGGACAACCAAGTTTAAATGTTAGACAAATTAGGTGGTTTGAATTCCTTAGTGAGTATGACTTTGACATAAAACATATCAGAGGGAAAGAGAACAAAGTGGTTGATGCACTTAGCAGGAGGGTGAATGAAATGCATGTTATAGCCATTATCATGTACAAATCAGATTTGTGTGACAAAATTTTAGAAGTTTCCAAATCAGATCAACGTTATGTGGACATATAGGCGAATTTACAACAAGGTATGTCATAGCATAAATTAGAAGGTTGTGAGCTAAAAGAGGATGGAATCCTCATGTATAGGCACATAGTCTACGTGCCAAATGATTAGGAATTGAAAATTCTGTTATTTTTAGAGATGCATAAATTTCCTTATGTTGGACATGTAGGCTACTAGAAGAAAATTGTTGCATACAAAAAGCAATACTATTGGCATGACATGAAAAAGGGGGTTGTTGATTTCATTGCTAAATACCTTGAATGTCAAAAGGTCAAGGCTAAGAACATACATCCAACTAGTTTGATACAACCTTTACCCATTCCAAAGTGGAAATGGGAAGTGGTAACCATGGATTTCATTACTAAGCTTCCTAGGACTGTTAAGCAACATGATTCAATTATGGTAGTGGTGGACAAGCTTACTAAAGATGCCCATTTTATCCCAGTGAAGTCAACGCACAAGGCATCCAATGTTGTTGAAATATAAATGTGAGAAATTTCTAAGTTGCATGGTGTACCTAAGACAATTGTGTCTGACAAAGATTCCAAGTTCACATCAAAATTTTGGAAAGGTGTAACGCCCTTCCTCGTTACGACAAAAACTCTGAGAACAKGTGAATTGTTTTTTTTTAAGGTGTGTGCGCGTGGGTAGAAGTAACAAACACACTTGACTTTACGTCRGCACTCGACAACCAACAATACACAACCACGAGGTTCARCACAAGAAGACTAAAGGCACACAACGAGTAACGRCAGCAATATGCGACCATAGGCATGAGGTGCACAACACAACATTAAGACATACTGGGGGTGCAYAGTAAGAAMACAGAGGGAAGAATCCATGGTGTTAGGGTTACTATTTCTGCACAGGAAAGCAGGGCGTTTAGTCTTATGTCTTCTCGAAAGAAGATTAGACAGGCTCCTGGCCGACTGCTCAGGCAGAAACTAGTAATCTCTGTCAGGTGTGTCGCAAGAGTGGAAACCCTGCCCTTAAAGGGCCCGAGACTCTTGATACGGCACTGGATTCCTTACACAGAAAAATCACACACACARACATATATACTAAACTACATGAGGTGTCTATATCCCGCCCGACACAACCGACCAAGCAACCAAYYGAATACTACCAAGTACGACACAATCGAGAAGGAYGACTACGTCCTTTACGGAAGGCGCACRACAAGAAGGACTCCAAAAACGAACACCCAAGTTCAACATTAATTAAAGGGCATCAACTCTCATTTACTAGCTCCTAGTAATTTATTGCGCGTAAATCCAGAACATTCCACCATATATGTTTTATCGATAACAAAAGTTTACACTACCATTGCAATAAGATAATCCATACCATTACATGCCTAATTACAATAATATATTTTAAATCAGACAATGATCACAATTTCGATGATATCAACTCTAACTTTTGCAATTTATTGATATGGCATGAACAATACAATTACAATTTCAACCAATAAATCACAATTACAAAATTTATAACCATTGGTCAAGACATTCCTTTACGTGTTACTGTAACAACATTTCCTAAACAATACCTTTACACATTACTAACACCAATTAAGATATCATTAACAATAAACCCTATCCTCACATGATATTCTAAAACAACCTTCAAGTTGACGGAAAATGACTTCAATTTTTATTTGATTATTGTATACATCTAGAAAAAGACCAATGGTAAAATGATTACCATACTACGAGAGTAAATGAAATAAAATAAGGATTATACTATCTAGATTGTTTTCAAGTATTCTCGTGGAAATAAGATCAAGTGATATGACCTTAAATTTTATTTGATTATTGTAACATCTAGAAAAAGACCATTGGTAGAATGAATACAATACTACAAGAGTAAATGAAGAAGAGTAAAGAGATCTGTTGGAAACCACTGAAATATGCAGCAAGTAGAGGGCAGGTGATGGGCAAATCCAAAACCATATACCAGTTATTTAATGAGTTTTGAAACCTTAGCATAAAAACCTTTGCACAAAGTTTTGTGTGCTTAAATGTAATAAAATCTCACAGCAATAATTTAAAATCCAAACTGAGTTGTGGCATTCCCAACCACATACTCAAAACAACTACAACATTACATTCCATGCAATTAAATCAAATGGGAAAGTCAGTACGCAATTTTGAATTGGTCTCCAATGTATGACACTGAAACGAAATGTAATAGAGAAAAGTCCGGAAGATTTAAATGAGTGTTAGACAAAAGGAAGTAAGGAACCATAAAGATACTTCTCCTAACCAGTATGGAAGGAAATTGCTGGCCTAGATATATATATCCTTTCATGGGTTCTGAACCCAGCTCAAACTTGGCACCCTTGGTTTCGTAGGACTCTTATAGCTAGACAACAAAAACTTACAGGTGGACCCTTTTAGCGATTTGAAGTATTACAATGGCTACAACTAAGAATAGCTTAGGAACGATAAGTCTGGCAGTATATGGACAGTTCTGAGAGGTTTCCATAAAACATGATACGCAAAAATTGAAGACACCTCAGACAATAACAGAATGGTAACCCAGACAACAACATTGAAAATAGAGAAGATGTCACTAACTGAAACGTTCAAGGTAGCCAGCTGCAGAGTTGTCTATACGTATGCATTCCGTTAGTAGAAAACGCAGTTATTATTGACAGTTCCATGGTGGCCATTTATTTACAAGTTTAATTATAGAAAACATCACAACTTTAATCACTACGTTCACTCACACAGAGAATCAATTCTCGCAATCATTCCAATAGCTAATCATCCCAGACGCAAGGGGTTAGGAGCTCGTCTAATACAAGTGGCAAGAGTGTGCCAAGGGCGAGTGGAAGAGCCTCTGTTCCATCGGCGGTTTTTAAGCAGCAAGACAGTAAATGTTGACACAAGGACGGTGAGTCCAATATACGGCTGACAGTAAATAAATTTTTTAGGAAACGATCTGCCCACAGTCGCTGTAAAAATGATCTCAGCAATGAACCAAAATCCCAAGACCCAACCCAGAAGCAAAATGCCCACGAAAATCAGAAAGCCCATTTCGAAATCCAGTTCACGATTTGTCTGTTTAATGCCAGAACATTTCAGTTCGGATTCCATTTTTTTACAATGCCCACGCTGTATCGGTTCGGGAATTATTTAATTGTGGTAAGAACAAACTAGATCGAAATTCTCTGTCTAAAACGCCAGTACTGTTCCAGTTCTCCATTTATCTACAAAATGACAGAACCATACCAGTCGAGTTCCTCATTTAAAATGCCAAAGCTATGTCGGTTCGGAAATTACCTATTTGTTGTAGGAATGATAACAGTTCGATAGTCTTTATCTAAGGATGTCAGTACAGTACCAACTCGCGATCTAGCTTATCATTGACAGAGGTGAAGGGAACGAGATTTAAAATCAAGGTTGTGAGGCACAGTTATTACCTCCAGGAAGGATGCAGCGCAAAGAGTATGCAGAGGCATGAAGGTCCCAATCCCAGCAAAGTAGAACCCCCCAACAACACACTAGCCAAAGGGTTATAGGCATCTAACGATGGGCATTAGGCTCATACAGAGTTCATTCATTATTGTTGTGCGGACGAAAATTTCAGAGTAAACTATTCTGGCTGACAACACCGTTGGTGGAGAAAATAACAACTATTCCGGCGATCAATCGCGGAGCCAATGCTTTTACAACACAAGAGAAATGAAATGGCGAATTAAATAAACATGCATTCTACTCCTACAGCTAAGGATCATACCTTTGCCTTCTCACCTGCCTCCAATGACTCCCGCGTTCCGAGCTATCCCGCTTGTGCTCTGTGCCGCTCCTGCTCGCTGACCGTAGAGACCTCACCGGTACCTCCCTGCCAATCGCTAGGGGTACTATGCTTCCCCCTTAGCCCCCCGAGCCGCAAAGGGGCCACACAAGATTCAGAGATAAGACTAGCTTCTCAGCTCGCCTCCAAGGCTGAGCTACCACTCTAGTACAGCTGAGAACTTCCCAACTCCTCACAAGAAAACAGTCAAGCCACAATCCAGCAGCGTAACGTTACGCTCACCGTTCCATCCCCTCTTCATTCTTTTCCCCCTCTTTTATAGAAATTTGAGACCCACCTACTTTCCTAAACATTTTTAATTTAATTTCTTTTATGACAAACCTCTAAAAATTTTCTGCCATCCAAGTGTCACTCATACCTATGGTTCTCCAAAAATTAATTTCTTTTTAATATTTAAAAGACTCAATTCCCTCACCCCCCAAAAATCGGTCCTTAAATTACTCCTAGGGTTCCTAGATCCCCTCTCATGCTTTTAATAACTTTCCTAAAATGAAGTTGCTGATTTTTAGTAAGTCCTTAATTGTTGATTCCTTTTTTCTTTTTACCCTATGTTCCCTTACTTTCCTTTATTAAGTTTCCGTTATTACAAGTTTCCTTATTTCTCTTATTTATTTCTCTCTTTTTATTTTTAAACCCAAAAGATAAGTGCGCTTATCAATCCTTTCTATATTTTTAAATTCACTACTTTTATACTCTCACATGTTTTTAACTTTATTTTCCTTTTTACCATAACACCACGCATTTTAATTAATTTATTCCCTTTCTTCACTTTACCCCCTTTAATTTTAAGAAGACTTTAACTAACACACATGAGGGTTTTAGTTTACGCCTTTGCGTTTATTTTTGCAAGGTCTATTCCTAAGGCTAGACCAAAATTTTATCTTAGAGATGTTTTTTTTAAATTAGGTTTAGATTTGAACTGGGCGACATTTTAATTAGTGGAGTCGTTTTGAGAATTTCTTCAGGCGTTAAGGTCTTAGGGTCATCTAGGTGGTCTCATCATCATCACCAATGCGACGTGCCCTTCAGGACGCACTACGTGCTCCAAGGGTGCCACTCGCCTCGTTTGCCTCTGTGGCGCGACATGCCCTTCAGGATGCACCACGTGCTCCAAGGGTGCCACTCGCCCACTTGTGTTTCTTTTGTGCGACGTGCCCTTCAGGATGCATCACGTGCTCCAAGGGTGCCACTCGCCGACTTGACTGTTTGGTAGAAATCTATAACCCCTGGAGTCAACACTCCGCCAGGTGAACTTGTGGGAGACTAAGGGCTCTAAATAATAAGGCCCCCGCCTTATTGCGCGCCCCTTAGAATCATCATGAGCGACTATCGCAGTCTTCCCTCACGGCATCGTGGATCCTCTCGAACTAGGTAATCTTTAACCTACAGTTCGAGCCACGGCGGGAGTGCTAGTAGGCTGTGGCAGGGCTTTTGTCCACACCTCTCCCTCTATCTCTCTAGAACTCGTGTGTGGCCCCTTTACTCCATATGTGAGTCTGGTCGACAAGCTATCGTCAGCCTGCATCATCAACCATCGTGTCAGAATGTCAACAACATATCATAAAATCAATATCATATCATCAAAAACAAAGCAATATCACCGTAAATTAATCAACCCAAATAGCACACTCCCTGACTCAATCTGGAGTCCAAGGGGGTTCCACCAATGCCTCTGCATCCTCAAGGTCCCAAAACCCTGCACACTCAACAAAACTGAGTCAATAGCACCTGTCCACATCAAGTAGTAAAACATCATGCCGTCTACCAGAACGCATCATAATCAAGCATAAATGTATTAATATCAGAAAAGTCCAAATCACTTGCGAGCAAGTGTCCTCAAAGAATAAGTTTTGTAAGTACGCCAAAGCGGGATGTTACCAAAGGGCTATTCAAAGGATTTGGGACAAATCTAAACTTTATCACAACTTATCACCCTGAGATAGATGGACAAACAAAGAGGGTGAATCGAGTGATTGAAGATATTCTCAGGATGTATGTGATGAATAAACCATCAAAATGGGAAGACTACCTTCACTTGGTATAGTTTTCTTACAACAATGGGTATCAAGCATATTTAAATATGATCCCATTTGAGGTACTTTATGTAGAAAGTGAAACACACTATTAAGTTGGGATAACCCAACAGACCACGTAGTAGATGGGCTAGATCTGCTCCGGGAAATGGAAGAGCAGAGGGTAAAGATAAGGAATAATTTAAAGGTTACCTAACAGGAAGAATATTTGCGTAGATAAAGGAAGAACCCACAGAAATTTTAAAGTGGGTGACCACATGTTCTTGAAAGTAAAAACTAGCAGTAGTTCCCTAAAGTTGGGAAATTATCTAAGTTGGTAGCGTGATACTGTGGGCCATTTGAAATCCTAGAGAGGATTGGTCCTGTCACATATATGCTTGCATTTTTTTCATCCTTGTGTATTCATAATTTTTTCCATGTATCATAGCTTAAAAGGTATGTATTGATGCTAATCATAATATTGATTGGAATGTGATTTAGGTGGAGCTAGAAGGTGATTTTCAAGTGCAATAGGTTTTCATATTGGATCATAAAATCAAACATCTCTAAAATCGAGTCATGGAGTTGGTAAAGGTCCAATCGATTTAGTACGGTACTGAGGATGCAACTTGGGAGTGCGAGGATGCTATGTGGGTAGAGTATCCACATATTTTTGAAGATTTTTGAAATTTTGTATGTACATGTGTATATAATGAAATGTGGATAGTGCATAAATGAGGGGGAGGAGAATGTAATGTCCCTAATCCAAACCATTTTTAATTGTACATATAGAATGGTGAGTTGTTGGTACCAATGGTAAATGTAAATGAACATATATGCTAGTAATCCATTGACACCAAGTTTGGCTATGTGCACACTTGAGTAGTGCGCGGAAAATTGTTATCAAAGAAAGGATGCACACATTTCACAGTGTTGCGCACACTTGGGCAAGTGTGTGGGGATGACCTGGAAGTGTGCATCGAGCCGAAATATATATGTATGTATGTATGTATGTATTGAGTTTGGAGAGCCTATTTGATTATGAGGATGGTGAGATGGGACGCAAATAGGCTAGTGATCATATCCTTGTAAAGTGTAATCATATTGAAGTTATTATTAATATTACATCGTTGTGTGTAGACAGATCAGACAAAAATAAACGGGGGGATAACTCCACCAAAAAAGGGAAAAGGGGAGGGACTTAAGTCCTGGGGAATATTTTATTAATATTTCTGAAAATGTGTAAGTTATGGATCATTATTTATCCTAAGTTTTTGAGGGAAGGGAACGAGTCACCAAGTGGATTAAGCTACTTCTGAAGGTGACAAGTTTTGAGTTTAAGGCATGCAATATATATTGTTGGCCTTCGTGTATTTTGGGAAGAACTCATTCTTTCAGAGAAAACTCATTCTTTCAGAGAAAACTCATTCTTTTGGGAAAAAAGTCATTTATTTTTCTCAGGTGCAAAAGGGGTCGAACCATATGAGAGAGGACGACTATTACTTTATGAGCAGAGAAACTCTTGTAAGGGGTTTTTCTGTATTGTTACTAGAGTTTTGTTATTGAATAATTAGGTTTGTCAAGGCCATAAGAATTCTCTCTAGGTGAGAGATTGGTTGTCAAAGAGGTAGGTTTTCAATCTCGTGAGAAAACTCTCCAGGTGAGATTTTTGTTGGGAGTTATTCACTCGTGCATTGGGAATTAGTTGTAGGGATTTGATACTTCCTATTTGACCTGTTGTTATAACCCTGGAAGATAATTGGGGCAGCCGAAGGAATCTTAAGTAGAGAAGGGGAACACTTCCTTGGGTGTAATAAGTGTGTGGGGAATGAGAGATTGTAGACTAGTAGTAGCAGTGGCACCTTGGACTAAGAAATTCTGATGAGTATCAGACCTTAGCCTGGCAGTAGAAACCCTTTTTCCCTAGTGGAGTTAAGCCCCAACTTGGGGGTAACATTTTGCTGAAAGCTTATGAGAAACATAGTCTATGGCTAGGAGGAATGTACGAATACTGGATGCAGTTGGTGAATTTTCATAAAAGATAAGTGTCTTTATGTGCTTGTCTCATTTACTATGTTCTTAATTATATATGTTTAATATGGGTCTACTTCTTGTATGTTGTTGCATAATTAATTGTTGTTATTTTTTTTAATGTTCCTTGTACACGTAAGTATGGTGTTGATGTCCAATAATTGTAATCATGCATGAGTATGACAATTGTTGATAGTCTTGTGTGTTAAGTTAACCTTATGATTGTGTGCATAGGGAAGTAGTCTATGTGCACAAGAGGTTGGATTTTGTTTCTGCACACAGGTAAGTAGACCCCACACACAAGGAAAATCAAAATTTGCATATGATGACAAAAGGGTTATGTGCATGGTAGTGATGTTCATTCAATATGCTTCTGTGCCTAGTTGTATTATGTTACTTCCGTTGTTATAAGATTTGTAAAAGGAGGAAATTTATTGTGGCATGACTTAGCTTGGGGTGGAGTTCATTACTTCAAGTATTCCTATGCAAACCAATGTTATAGAATAAAATCTGCGCACTAAATTTTGGAGTATCATTGTTCAGTAGTAAGTTGGGTAATGTTATACAAATTGGTATCAGAGAGAAAAAGTAGAGATTGTGTGGATTGGCCTAGCTTGGGTGGTTGGAGATGTCACATTATGGTATCATAGAAATTTTTGGGTAACAAGGAGGTTACATTATGGTATCAAAGAAGTTTTCAGTAATGAGGATGTTACAAATTTGTATCATAGAAGTTTTTGGTAACAAGGATCTTACATGGGTTCATATTTATTTCTATGGTTCCTCAACCATTTTTGTTCCTCACATGACTTCCTTTTCTTGGTGATTCTCTGTCAGCTGAGAGACTTCTCCTTTTAGACAAACTACAACTTTGGCCACACGATTTCAACCCAATCACTGGCCCTCTGATCATAATGGTGGCTTGATTCCTCCAAGTCTCTAATTTACATTTGTGAAAGAATTCCCCCCCTGACATGGGTTGTTGAGGGTTTCATTCTCACCATCATTATCTTCTTCATGTGCTAGGGAAACTAGAACTACGACTGAGCACCTATGATCGAGATCCTCCAAAGCCCGTCTTCATAAATGTCATATAATTTCACACATTCTAAATCGATGTCGAACAACCTCACTACTTTCTTGGAGGTGGTGTGGTCGAAACTCATAGAAAAGGCTTCTGGGACTTTATTTATTATAGGTTTTGATAGATTACAGTGTGAGATTCCACAAGATTTCAATTGGTTGGCATGTAAAGGAAGCACTCTCACCAAAATCTTTGTGTCCATCGCAGGATTCCTAAAATCCCTTTTGCAATGACAGGAATGCCAATACATGCTCTTCTCCTTGTACATGTCCTCCCAACCTTCTATGATTATTCAATAATTAGAATAATTTAACCCTTATATTCTTCACTTCCATCAACATATATAGGTCGCTACTTTTCAACCCAATATTCTATGAAAATGAATTAAGGAATGAATGCCTCTCATCCTTTGTCTCCTGCAAACAACATGGATAAGTGGCTATGACACTTCTCTTGGAATGGAATCTCACTCACACGGTAACTACTTCTACAGTGACGGATATACACTCCTCCTCCTCAGACTACAAGCAACAAATTGGTTCCCTTCATGGAAAAATGAGGACACACAAAATCATAACACTCATAAAAAAAATATCTACTCTCACCTATGCTAATCTACTCCTACAATAGATAAATTTCATAATCTTCCATATCCTTGGGTCCTCCCATGAGGGAGTCAAGCCCAGTCCTGCTCTGATGCCATGAAAGGAAACATGAGAGGGGTTGTACACATAATTACACAAACCAAAATAGTGATGTGTTCTCTATTAAACAATGAAATAGAGTACATATAAATAAAAAAAAGCTTTGTCTCAATATAGAAAAACTACCTTAATCACACGATCTACTCAGTTGAGCAAATATCTCAACCTCACACCAATCTAGGAAGCATCTAGTTGGAGACAATCTCTCGAATCCAACTAGTTCCAACAACTTCCCAAAAACTAGGAAACAAGCTCAATGTAGATACCAAATCTACCTAATAATGACCAATAATAATATTAATCACAAATATGATCACACCAAATACAAGTAGGAGTGTCAAAGATGAAAGAATCGCTTCTATAATGAGGATATGATGTGGTGTATTTCCTTGAATTTTGAGATTATATATATATATATATATATATATATATATATATATATATATAAAGTTAATATTGAAATATTTTAGTAAGGTGGACATTGAAATATTTTTTTGTTATTAATATATTTTTTAAATGCCACATGTCAATTCCATGTTAAGCACTAAAGGAATTACACATCTCCCTCATACTTAGATGTAGAAAGCACTTATAAGAAATATATGTGATATAAAAACATTTTTTTCAGGGTAGACATTGAAATATTTTATTTATAATTCAAATGAAATAAAAAAATTGTTCTTAACATTTTTTTAATGTCATGAATCAACTCATTAAAAATGGAAGAAATTATACATTTTCCTGATACTATAATAAAATGTAAAAAGTATTTCTCAATATAATAAATTTGTTTAAAAAAAATATACATAACTTAAAAATCCATTACACCATTTATTATTTATTTTTACCTTAATTAAATCTCCTTTTATAATAATCAATTATATCCATTTAAAAAAAATCACATTTCAACCTTTTTTTTTTCAACACCCTTTAATTAAATAACGTTGTGTTTTCATTATTTCCATTATTAACATTCATTTTAAAAAAACATGTAAGTCAATAATCCCTTGATCATCCATTTTGATGCAAGCGCTAGGGTTTCCGTAGGCGCTAGGGTCTCCACAGATGGCAAACACCGCGGACTAGTTGGGAATAGGGTTACCTCTGCATGAACTAGGCTCTCCACAAGTGTCAGACAATTTGGACTAGATGGGACTTAGGTTATTGTAGTTTTTTCCTAGGTTTACGCAGGTGTTAGACAACGAGGTCCTTTAGTGTGTGCACTACTACATATTGAAAAATTTGCGATGACCACTTGCGACGAAAGTCCTCTTTCGTCGCAATATGCAAGAGAAAAAGATCATTTTTTCTAAATCCACCCCGTATTCATCGTTATCGCGATGCATGTACTTTGACTAAATTAATATGGTCAATGTTCGTCACAAGAGCAACGAATATAGTTTGTTTAAATTAATATGGTCAACGTTCAGCGCAAGAGCGATGACTTACCTAACGTTAAAATTGACCGTTAAAAATGACAAATAAATAGGTAAAAAAAAAGAAATATTTTTAGGTCATGGTCATCGCAATTGCGACGATAGTGACCTAAAATTGGACTATAAATATTTGACGATTTAAAGATGTTGTGACAATCTTGCTATAACAACAACGGTTCTGAAAGGGTATTTTTTTGCGGAATAATGTCACAAAATGTTGTTAGAGGTGGGGAAAAAAGTAAAGTGGGTGAAATGGGTGATGGTAGATGTTATTTCCCTTGTAAAAATTGTTGCATCAGACGTCTCGTAAGAATTTTAATAGCAACATCTACAAAACATTGTAGGAAATATGGGCACATTGATGGCGGATCGAATGAATATCGTCCCATGGTAATTAGCTATATATTCATTATCTTTTTTTATCTTGTCAATTTTATATAAAATTATATATATATATATATATATATATTGTTTGAATGTTTGTTATAGTATACACTAATTTTGCATGATTGTTTGTAATTATAAATTTAGAGTTTCCCTCTAACTTTCCACAGAATATTGCACCAAGTATTAGTAGAAATGATGTTGTACAAGTTGAGGAACATCATCATGACCAAGCAAATGAGGATCTCATGGAAGAAGATGATGGGACAAATCAAGTTAATGATCCCATGGAAGAAGATGAAGGGACAAATCAAATGATCCAAGATTTGTTTTCCCAGCCGGATGAGGATGGGAAAAATGTTGGTATTTATGATGAACCTCTATTAAAAAAGGAAAATAAATGACTTTATGAAGGATCAAGAGAAAATATTCTCTCCACTACATTGTTTCTAGTGAACTTAAAGGTTATAATAATTTTTCGAACACTTGTATGACACAGATACTAAGGTATGTAATATGTTTCATCTCATATTATACATAAATGTTGATTTTTTTCTATTTGTTTTTAGTGTTAATTAATGTGTAAAATAAG
>ML781557.1:1104546-1116465 GCA_009831015.1 Picea engelmannii | reverse complement strand
ATGTCGAGTTTGATGAAGAAGATCAAGATAGAGAATAAGGATGATTACATAGATGTTGAGGTTGGATTAGGTACGTGACTATATATATTTTAATTTGTATGAATTATTCTCTTAAAATAATTTACTTTTAATGTCATGGGTTAATTACATGTTTTTAAGTTTTATACGACGTTTTTATATCCTAGGTTACATGTTGTTTAATTATTATTTGAAACCTGAAAATAGTTGCCAATATACTAAAGTACATGGTAAACTAAAAATATCATTTAGAAACACATAATTTCATGTACCTTCATTAATTTTTGTTTTTGTAGTTTCTATGCATGAATCTTAATAGGACGTTGCTTTCAATTATTTTCTATTTTATAGATTGGGTTTTGGTGATCAATTGAGAGTGATGTGAGGGGAAGGGGAGGGGCCATGTGAGCTTCAACCTTCACATTGTTGGCCATGTTCAGTAGAGGATAAATTATTCTTGAAACCAAGAGAAGCTCTTTCATTTTTATACCATCATGATCGTATAAGATTTCATCAATATTGTTACCTATTTGAATCTTATTAGAATTGAGATTTGTTACATAGTTGTTGAAAAAAGACAAAAGACTTATGTAGCCAATATTTTTCATATGTTCTAGTAGATATGTTAATGATTCCAAGTTTCATATTTTTATTTGACTGAAGGTCCAGCTAGCTTGCAAAGTATCAATTTGAGATTTCAATTTGATAAACCAAATATGAAATGAATCCAAGAATCATTTTATATCGTCGCAAGAGAGACGAATGTAAATAATCTTGCGACGAATTTGCTATATTATCGACGAAAAAATTTCATCGATAGTATAGCTAATTCGTCGCAAGAATATTGTGTCTAATTTGAATGGTGTTACATGGTGTGCAAGGAGTGTAGGGATTATATTATGGTGCAATGTAGTAGGGTCTATAAGAACAATCTCTATGCCAAACCTTAAAATGGATAGTACCATATCTTGTTCATAAGACAAATATTCTTGGTATGTTTCCTTTGTGGATGTGGTGGCTCAAGCCCTCAGTACACATGATGCCTTACAATGAATTGTAACAATTTTACTATTGAATGATAGTGTTATGTCACCCATGGTTAAGGAAATAACTTAAGGTTCTTTAGTCTTATTTGAATCTTCTTAGAATTGGGATTCGTTACATAGTCGTTGAAAAAATACAAAAGACTTATGTAGCGGACATTAATTTGGTCTTTGTGTGGGACATTTTATGCCATTAGTATTTTTTGTACAAAAATAATGGATCTTGGGGACTACACCATGGTCAAGGAATGAGGAAAGAGGAACAAGGAATGAGGAACGAAAATTGTACAAGGACTAGGCACCAACAACAGGGACCTGCGAATGGGGCTAACGTTGAAATTTTTTCAAACAGTTTATGTATGCACTAAAATTTGTCATGGATAGACTATTGGCATGTGTTAACGATATGGGAGGGTTTCTGGACTCAAATTTGAGTGACACACCCACTTTCTTCCATCACCAATTCATCATTAAAACCATAAACCCTATTTTTCATATGTTCTAGTAGATATGTTAATGATTCTAAGTTTCATATTTGTATTTGACTGAAGGTCCAGCTAGCCTGCAAATTATCAATTTGATATTTCAAGTTGATAAACCAAATATGAAATGAATCCAAGAATCATTTAATATCATCGCAAGAGAGATGAATGTAAATAATCTTGCGACGAATTTGCTATACTATTGACGAAAAAAGTTCATCGATAGTATAGCTAATTCGTCGCAAGAATATTGTATCTAATTTGAATGGTGTTACATGGTTTTCAAGGATTTTAGGGCTTATATTATGGTGCAATGTAGTAGGGTATATAAGAACAATCTCTATGCCAAACCTCAAAACGGATAGTACCATATCTTGTTCATAAGACAAATATTCTTGGTATGTTTCCTTTGTGGATATGGTGGCTCAAGCCCTCAGTACACATGATGCCTTACAATGAATTGTAACAATTTTACTATTGAATGATAGTGTTATTTCACCCATGGTTAAGGAAATAACTTAAGGTTCTTAGGTCCTATTTGAATCTTCTTAGAATTGAGATTTGTTACAAAGTCATTGAAAAAAGACAAAAGACTTATGTAGCGGATATTAATTTGGTCTTTGTGTGGGAAATTTTATGCCATTACTATTTTTTTTTTTAAATAATGGATCTTGGGGACTACACCATGGTCTAGGAATGAAGAATGAAAATTGTACGAGGACTAGACATCGGCAACAGGGACCTGCGAATGGGGCCAATGTTGAAATTTTTTCAAACAGTTTATGTATGCACTGAAATTTGTCATGGATAGACTATTGGCATGCCTTAACGATATGGGAGGGTTTCTAGACTCAAATTTGAGTGACACGCCCACTTTCTTCCATCATCAATTCATCATGGAAACCATAAACCATATTTTCATATGTTCTAGTAGATATATTAATGATTCCAAGTTTCATATTTGTATTTGACTGAAGGTCCAACTAGCTTGCAAAGTATCAATTTGAGATTTCAAATTGATAAACCAAATATGAAATGAATCCAAGAATCATTTGATATCGTTGCAAGAAAGACGGATGTAAATAATCCTGCGACGAATTTTCTATATAAACCAAGACAAGTTGTTGTTGCAATTTCGATGACAATAAAAATTCCTTCAATAAATTTGCTATATAAATCAAGAAAAGTTGTCATCGCAATTTCAACAACAGTAATAATCCTGTGACAAAGTTGCTATATAAACCACAACAAGTTGTCGTCGCAATTTCGACGGTAATAAAAATCTTGCGACAAATTTGCTATATAAACCAAGAAAAATTGTTGTCGCAATTTCGACAACAATAAAAAATCCTGCGACGAATTTTCTATATAGACCACGAAAATTGTCATATCAATTGCGACGAACCGTTGGTTTCACTTAGTTTGCCTATATTATCGTATTGGTGACAATATTTCTTTTTTTTTCGTAAATTGTGAGAAGTTGCCTACGGTCGTCGCGCTTGCGACGTTAATTCAAGTTCGTCGCAATTTCCACATTCCATGATACGATGTTTGAGAGACTCAAGATTCGTCACAATATCCATGACATAATGTCCCAATAGCATTTAAATAGCATCGCAAAATGACCCAAATTTTCCAGTGGTGGTGCTAGTCCCTGTACTATGACTATTGACGTGGAGGGCCAAGACATTAGGTGACTAGATGGAGGACCTTGTAGACATATCCTAGGCCGAAGAGGATGAGTTGTGGGCCAGAAAAGGACTTTTTTTGGAAGATGAGACATACAATTTAATGTATGAATGATTACATCCTGGGATAGATGGCTCGGTGAAAGACACAGTGCAATCAGTTCAACATTCAAAGCTTCATCGAAAGGTGCTCTCTGTGGTTGAGAACCACATCACACCTAGACTCGGTCATGTGAATAACACGCACCTTGGTGTGGGTTTACACATGAGAGATCTCTCTCAGGAAGGTTACGATGCAACTACTCCAAGACCCATCCCTACGCCCTGTATTGGAGTTAATCTATCGCAACATGTTCATAAATATCCCCCTAAAAATAGTCCCTGAGTTATTCAGTCGAAAATTCTTGTGCAAAGTTCTTCACGTCATGTTGGTAGTGTTGGACATAACAAAACCACTGGAAACAAAGCACGGTTGAATCAATGACAAAAGAACTGGAAAGTCTATGAAGAAAAGACAAGATGTGTTATCAGCTAAGATATAGCGATGGACAGGGTTGCCAGTCTAATGAAGAAATACCTTGTAGATAAATTCCTCTATACCAAGATGAATAAAATTCACTTTTCAGAATGGATCATAGGTTTTTGGAATCCCCTTGTTGGGTGCATTCCTGGGTTTAGTCTGCTTTCAAACCATTGGGTGTTTTTTCATTTCCTTGTCGAGTTCAATCTTCTGAGAATCTTAGATTCTCCTTGGATTATAGGCAGAGGTATTTTAAGGTTGAAAAGGTGGGCGCCTAGTTTTAACCCTCTCACGGAAAGCTTCATGAAAAGAATTTTTTGGATGCTCCTTCCCGACTTCCCCGTCGCGTTCTAGCCTGTTAGGATCTTTGAAGTTGTTGCAAACTCAGTTGGTAGATTTGTTTTCTTCGATGATCTATCACTCCACTGAAATAACAAAAGGCTCGTGTGGGTGTTAGTTGAACTTGAACTATCCAGAGGATTACCTAATGTTATCGACATATCCATTGGGGATTCACATTTTCTCCAATCAGTTCATTTCTGGAGGGATCCATTCAAATTCCATTTGTGTTGGAAAACATGACATATTAAGGTGTATTGTCCTGGATCCAGGGACCTCAGTTGTGACACAGAACATCCCGGGATGATTTTCAATCAAGATGAAATTTTTTGTTCTAGTCCTTTCGATGAAGGATCCTTTTTAGTTAAGATGAAATTCTTATTTCCTTCCTTCTTTATTAATCTTTCCCTTGAAGAGATTTTATATTTAAAAGAGAATGAAAGATGGGTTTTAGAAATCTTTGGTGATTTCTGGAATCTACTAATGAAAAAGTTTGAACACTTGGGTGCTCCTTATAACCTGATTTTAAAGGATTTAGATTGTGTAAATCACCAGCATTAATCTCACGGGGATACACAACCTATCTCTCCCCCTTTTATTGATGTGTTTGATGATTTTCCTACCGGTTGTTTGGAGACTGATAAACCCACCAGGTTGGGAAAGATCTTAGGAGATATTTCTAGCTTTATCCCTCATTCTGAAACAACAACACTCCTGTTAGTTCCCCTTGATGGAGTTGGATTGGATGTCGATAGCGGTCCTACTGTTTGTGATTCAGATATATTCCAAATTATTTCTACAAAGTTTCTAGAACTTTTTTCTCCCACTCTTCTTCCCATTTCCAATTTTACTTCTTTACCTCCACTCTTCTCAAAACACTCCAATGTGACCCTAAAGAAAAAGGCAAAACCACGCAACCCAAAGAAACCCTCAGGGGCCACTGAAGGTAATTTGGCTTAGTTCAGAATGTTGTCCCCTATGGGTTACGATTAAGATTATTCTTTAGTTACTTCCCCCCTTATTTCCATAAACCCTATCCTAGATAAGGTTCCCCTCCCGACCCTTAGACAAAGCCAACCATCTTCCATTTTTCCCTGATAACTTTTTTGTCTTTCAATCTCCATGGGTTTGGGGGACCCACAAAAATTGTTTCCCTCAAAATTTTGTTGAAACAAGTGAATCTTGATGTTGTTATTTTACAAGAAACTTTAGTGGGTGCTGAGAAAGCAAAAAGGCTTTTCTTACAATGTCTTTCAAAGTGGGATGTTGTTGCTTTAAATCCGAATGGTCGATCGGGTGACATATTAAGTGGATGGAACCCATATTATGATGATTTTTGTGCTTATGGAGCCTTTGTAGGTATTTATCTAGAAGGAAGATTTAAACAGTCTGTGGGAAGGTATAAACTACTCAATTGTTATGCTCCCTATAAAGACAGGGAATTGTTTTGGCAACCAATTATTGATTCTGGTTTACTATGCGAAGAAGGTTTGTTAGTGGGAGACGACCTTAATTTCACTCTCAATGATCGAGAGGTATGGGGGGAACATGCTCGAAGTGATCCTCTTACAAAATAATTCTCTAGGATTGTTCTTTCCTCTAGTTTAGTGGATATCCAACCGGTAAAATTGACTCCTACCTGGATAAATGGTAGAGTTGGATCAGTAGGCATCACAAAAATATTGGTTCGTTTCCTACTGAATGAATCTCTCCTTAGAAGTCATAAAAGAATAAGATCTCGGGTCATAAATGCTTCCATTTCGGATCACAACCCAACTTTCTTACAATTGGAGATGTCTTCCCAAAATAGTGCCCCTCCATTTAAGTTCAACAACTCTTGGATTTCTGATCTCGGGTTTTTTCTCTTATAAGGGAAACTTGGAATTCAATGAGAAATTGGTCTTATTCTTCTTCAATCCAACTGTTGTGTAAAAAATTGAGGAATCTTAAGAAAGTTTTGATACTATGGTAGAGGAATAAAAAAACTCACATGCACACAAAACTCCTACATATTGAAGAAAAAAGTTCAGAGCTTTTTGAGCATTGCCTAACATAGGTGTTTTCACATGAAGAATTGGACTTAATAAGGACACTTAAACAAAGAAAATATAAGATACTATCCTTTGAAGAATCCACTTGGAGGCTCAGAAGTCGGGCAATCTGGATAGATAAGGGTGACAAAAATACAAAAGCAAATCATAAATATGCCACACAAAGAAGATCATAGAACACTATTTGGAATATTGTTGATGATATTGGATGCCACAAAACAGAAGACAATGATATAAAAGAGATTGATTTTAATCATTTTAAAGACCAATATAGTGAGACAGTGACAAAAGATTTTTTCAATCAAGTTAAAGTGCTCCAAAATATGCCCAAGTTTTTCAATGATTTAGAAAGTGATGAACTTGGAAAATTTGTCACCTTATAAGAAATTAAGGATACTATCAATGCAATGCCAAAGGATAAAATCCTAGGCCCGAATGGGTGGACCCAGGAACTTCCTCAGGATTTTTTTGATTTAATGGGGGAGGATCTACACAAGGCGATTGAGAAATCCAGATGAACAAGATTTATACCAGGCACTCTCAATGTTTCTTTCTTTGCACTTATCCCCAAAGTAAGAAATCCAAGCTCCTTTCATGACTTTATACCTATTTCCCTCTGTAAATTTATATACAAAGTAATTTCTAAAATCATTGCAACAAGGATGAAAGATAAATTGGCATCTTGTATCTCCTTTGAACAGTTTGGTTTCCTTAAAGACCAATTAATATTTGATGTTGTGGGGATAGCACAAGAGTGTTTGCACACTGCTAAATCCAAGAAGATGAGTTTTATTATACTTAAACGGGTCTTAAAAAAAACATATTATAAAGTAAGCTGGCAATTTCTACGAATGTTATTAATCCAGATTGGGTTAAAATGGGAGGTGTCCCAATGGATCATGGCTTGTGTAAACTCAGTAAACATGGTAGTCTTAATAAATGGATCTCCTACAGATTTATTTAAGAGTTATTGAGGGCTACGTCGGGGATGCCCACTCTCCCCCCTTTTATTTCTATTGGTTTTTGAATGCTTAAGAAGATGTTTGAAGAAGGCAACGGAAGAAGGGAATTTTCATGGACTCAAAGTTGCGATTGAGACTACAATCTCGCATTTTTTCTTTGTTGATGATGTTCTAATTTTAGGAATTGGAAAATTTGAATATTGAATGGAGTTTAAATCTATTTTATCAATTTTTTGTCTTACCTCCGGTATGGATGTTAACTGCCAAAAATCATGCTTTCTTTCACAAAATAATGATCCTATCCTAGAACAAAGGATACAAGCATCTTACAATATAACTTTTATTAACATGGATAAAGGTGTGAAATATTTGGGTTTTATATAAAACCCAATAGCTACAGAGTGGCGGATTGGAATTGGATGATACAAAAAGTTGAGAAGAGAATCAATAACTAGACTTTTTTTTGGCTATCTTTAGGAGGTAGACTAGTTTTAGAAAAATCTATACTTCAAAGTCTCCTTGTATATTGGCTTAGCTTAGCCAATATTCCTTCAACAATACTACATAAGATACAACAGATTATTGCAATTTTTATTTGGAGAGGAGAAACAAAAACTACAGGCCTTCACCTTTCAAAGTTGAAAAACATCGCTAGACCAAAGGAATCTGGAGGATGGAATATACAAAATATTTTCTATTTTTCACAATCATTGGCAGCCAAATCTTGTTGGAGAGGTCTTTTTGGCAAAGGATTGTGGAGTGAGCTCCTAAAAAAAATATTTAAAAGGAATAGACCTGACTTCCTGGCTATGCAAAGTTGACTATAAGTATTTGGTAACCTCAAACATATGGAAAATTTTTATGGCCTCTTTGCATATTATAAAACGATGAATGTCCTGGCTGATTGGGTGCAGTAAACAAGTCATACTTGGGATGGACCCGTTTATTGGAGATAATGCTTCATACAGGCTCTCGGGCCCCTTAATTCAACATCTCGACAATCAACATATCTACACTTTAGTATAGGTGGCCAAAACAAATGATGTTGGTAATAATCAGAGTTGGCTTGAGGCTATACACCTCGGTCTGATGTGGGAGAGGGCTACAGAATGGAGTGACTTCCTTTTAGTGTTGAAAAGAAATGGAATCTCACTCAATCATTCAAAGGATAAGATAGCCTGGTCTTGGAACAAGGCAATGGGAACTGTAAGAACCAATCTAGCATACCAATCCATTACTTTATCTAACACTATAGAAGATATCAGATGGTGGTATAAGTCAATTTGGAAAGTAAAAATACCAGTTAAAATTATTTGTTTCATGTGGCTTTGTCTGAAGGATTGTATTCTTACTTGAGTAAATTATAGGAAAAGAAGAGGCATTGGTCCTTCGATATGTAGTCTCTATCTAAGAGATGAAGAGACAAGTTCACATATTTTTATGCACTGTGAAACTACTCAATACATATGGAAATAAATCTTATTTTACCTCAAAATACCAGATGCTTGGAGTTTTTCCTATTTAGAAATTAATATGCTTCAATGGTTCACACAATATCCAAAGTTCAAACATATTCCCTTTATGGTAATCTGGGGCATATGGAAGTACATGAATAAATTATTATTTGAAAACTAGCATAGGCAAGATTCTAGGATAGTCACAAAAATCCTTCTCTTAATCAAAGAATTTAATGGGGCATGTGAAGAGGAAAAATTTGACTACATACTAAATCCAATATACTTTGGTGACAATCCAATCAGATTCATTGATGGTGCAATTGTTGATGATCGTTGTGGCATAGGAATCTTTTTCAAAATCAATTCAGAACACCATTTCAGAGCTCACTTTGCAGGTGGACAAGGAAATAATATGAAAACAGAAATCTTGGGGCTATGGGGCCTCTTACTCTTGGCATGTAGATTGTCCATAAAAAATATGATGGTAGTTGGAGACTCCAAGGTGGCCATTGAATGGATAAATGGAAATTCAAATCTGAACTTGTTATATTTGAACAACTGAAAAGAACAAATCAGAAGTCTAAAATAAAATTTTGATGGAATCAACTTTATACATGTACACATGGCATTCAACACTATAGCAGACACACTATAATGTCCTATGAGAAGAATTTATTTTGAAGAATCTATAAATGGAGATGTTGTTAATGAAGATAGCTATATTCTATTTTAAAGATAGAACAAGCAAAGACTATTTGTTCTAGATGAAAATATCTTTTTTGATAAGACAAAAATATTATATTTTGTAATTAGCAGGAAGCTACTACACTGAAGACAACATCAACATTTTTTGAATAGTTTATTTTCTATATAAACTATCAAGAATGTGTTATGTTTTCCAAAATCATTAACCTTTTTTATCTATATGTAATCGAAATGTTCACTTGATTCTTAATAGAATAACAGTGACACTGTCTTTTTTTGCGTTAAAAAAGTCAATAATCCCTTGCACCATTTTTTATTTGTCTATATCATAAATAAAATAGTCCAAGCTATTTTCATAACAAACAAATATATAACGTAGATCCTTATTATCATTATTTATTTGTCTTTATTATAGAGTGATCCAACCTTTTTTAATAACATTCAATTGTCAAAAAAAAATGGTTAGTGTTTAAAAATATCTTAACAAAGATAAATATACATGTACACATATATTTGTTTATTATTTTATTAATATATATATTTTTTTAATTCATTAACAATGATAATGTTTCTTATATTTTTAAACAAACTCTTTTTATAATCATCAATTTTGAATCATATAAATTCAGATATATACATTTAATAACATGAAATCTTACCTATATTTTAATAATTAGAATTTTCAATACATTAAACCAAAAATTTAGTTTTCATAAAAATTTAGTTTCCTTTAAATCTTATTTAAAGGAAAAAAAAATTACATTCAAAATGTGCATAAAACATCATAAAATTTAACTTAGAACAACCCGAGTGAATTGTCAAAACTAAACTTAAAAACAAAATTGTCAAAACTAAACTAAAAACAAAATATAGTCTTTGGACATTAATCCCGTGTTTTACATCATACTAAAATTTAATAGAAAGAGGGATTCAATCCCATATTACATCACATCATAGATAAGGCACTACACTAACTCCATCCATAGAAAAGTCAAAACTAACATCTTTGGTTAATAGTATCAGAGCACTCAAATAACTTGTAGGGACCTTAATGTAATTTGAAAAGAGACCTCCACTTCTTCTTTAGTAATGTCCTTGTTTTCATTCGATAATTCCAATGCTCTTTTACACTATATAGATGTGTGCATATGAGATGACAATAACGATGGACTCTAATGTCTTATTCAAAGAGAAGATTTAGAACTAGGTTTTGCATGTCTATATTTATAGTTTCCAAATTGATTACCAATTATGAATATGGTTGTTATTTTGTTAAACAATGAAATTGGCATGGCTTTTCACCCTACAAAGTTATGTATGCCCTCATTTAGGCCATGAGCTCTCAAAGATATCTTGTGAGAATCAGAGAGGTAGATAGCACCTTTAACACCGGATAATCCAAGTATACCTTAGCATGTATCATAAAAAAAATCTCATGGGTAAGATTTGTCCAGCTCAAGGTTATCCCTTTAGCACCTCATAATCAAAGTATACCTTGACATGCACCACTAAAATAATCCCATGGGTAAGATTTTGATGCAGTAGCAAAGACACCCCAAATCAAAGTTGAAATTTCATGAAGCTTCCAGAAGGTGTAGAGTGGCCAAGAAGACGACATTTCCTTGTAATTGATTGGATTTGTTTTCTAATTGATGTGTTAAGCATATTGCTAACATATTTTGACTAATATTAGCGATTGTGTTGAGACTAGATCGGATCTGGTATCATGATCCAATCCTTGTATTGTTTTCTATATATGTGTAAGCCTACGTGCTAAGAAGGGAGGATTGTACAATGTAATATCATAATGAGAGAGGTAGTCTAGACCATAACAGCTAGGACTGTGTGTAATTTGAGCTCGAATCCTAATGAAAGTATGTATTTAATGTAATCTGTGTGTATGGTTATGTGTTTATGAAATATGTGTGTAGAAACCCCGAATTATATATCTAAGTGTGTGCAAAAGGATAGATTGTGAGCGGAGAGTATTTGTTGCAGGTCGAATGGCAATCGACCGTCGATCAATAAAAGCATCGACGTGGATGAAATTATAAACAAAATTGTGTAGGAAGAGATTTGACCGTCCATCCATGGAGGAGATCGACGGCCCTCATCATTTTGTATCTCGATCCTCGAGAGTTTTCTATCATTGTGAAGTCTGGATGTCCCGAGGTTCGACACATGTGGCATAAATTGAATGGCGTGATGAAGCGAGGGGAACCATTTTTTAATCAAATTAAGGATCAACGATGTTCTATTGTGATCGGAAGTTCATCGATATCATGATACAATTAGACCACAATCATCGATTGGAAGAGGATATTAACAGAGGACAGTGATGTCGTCGATAAATGTGTAAGAGGTTTAACGAAAAACCTTTGCAATAGTTTTAAGAGTTGGGTGGTTGAGATTTAATCTTTGAATTTGAATATCGAAAAATCTCATGATAGTGTACCATGACAATCAACGAGTTTCGTGTTGGAGGTGTAATAAGTACTAATGTCCTGACACCGAGATACATTAGGTTTCGTGGTGGCCCCATGATTTCTATCAAGTTTTGATTAAGAACAATCAAAGGTCCAAAAAGGATCTGAGATCCATATCAACAATGGACATTATATCACCCCATTGTTGTTTATCATTGATCAACTTCA
>ML781557.1:1073114-1084464 GCA_009831015.1 Picea engelmannii | reverse complement strand
AAGGATTAGTAAGATTCACCAAGGTTTCTACATTTTAAAATAAATTTTCATCCTTAAAATCATCCCTATTCTCCATCCACTATCTAACCATGAACATGGGCATCCACTAGGGACCCTGGAACTGGTAACCCATGAGTCAATCATGTTGGGGGGTTTGCTCTCCCATTCTTTCATCCTCTACCCGAGTTCACTGAGATTACCATCTGAAAACTGTTTGACCTCTGCGTTGGACCTCTGCATAGCCACGCACCTCTGAAAACCCAGAACCGTGAAGCCGACCGGCATGAGCCGTGTACCCTACCTATCCTCTTTTGTAGAGTTGAGTCTGTACCTGAACCGTTTTGGGTGTCCATAACTGAATGTTGTTGTTGTTGTTGTTATCCTTACTTTGCGGGAATTGAGTTGAAACTGGTTGAAGAAACAGGTTGTCAGGCATGTGAGCATCTCTCTCTAGGTGAGAGAGTTTGTTGGGAAGTGGTTTTCTCCCAAAGAGAGTCCAACACCAGCTACAGATCTTTGAGACTTCTTGATCCAGCCTGTTGCCGAGACCTTGAGAGGGAGGTGAAGCAACCGATGGGTTGTGTGATAATAAAGGTGTATACTCCCAGGTGGAACAACCATGTGGGGAATGAGAGTCTATGAGTAGTGGGCATAAGAAGGCTCCTGCAGAGAATCCTTCTGGTTGCACTATGAAGTTTTCCTATAACCTCAGCCTAGTCTAGGATTCTCTCTCCCTGGGTGGAGCTTAGTCCCATCTTGGGGTGACCCACTACTGAGCGTGATGAGCAGTGTGGTCTAAGGCTGGGAGGTTCATGGAAGGTCTACACGCAGTTGGTGGATTTTAATCCAGTTAAAAGATAAGTAGCATTATGTGCTTAATTTATATGTAATGCATGTCTGTGATGCTTGTATGTTTTCATGTATTTTGTTGCATGTATGAATTTCTATTAGTTCTATTTAAGTCTGTAGGATGGCGGTAACTCTATGTTAAATGTGTTAATTTGATTTAATGCATATTATATATAAGTGTATATTTTGCAGTAGTGGAATTGCCTAGCCTTTTGGTGGCTAGGGATGTTACACACACCCAAGGAACCCTCAATGGCGGAAGAAAAGAAAAACAACAGAGCAAACAATTCTATCAATCTGTTGCTTGATAAAGCTCTCATGCAACAGAGGGATGAAATGATGGATATTTTTCCCACATTCTTCAATGCTTGCCAATAAAAATAAGTGTGTCTTCATAAAGCGGCCACTTTGGAGGCACCTCACCTTTCAAGGTACAAGTTAATTTTGATATTCCCATATTTGAAGGACATATAAATGCAGATGCCATAGAAAAATGGTTAAATCTGCTAGAAGATTATTTCTCTGTTCATAATTTCTCCAACAGGGAAAAGATCACCTTCGCACTCCTTAAGGCTCTCCCCCATGTCAAACATTGGTAGGAAACTTACTGGGAGAAAAGTTCCACAGAGGAGTCTGGAATATATGGGGTCGATCCCACCTGGGATTTTTTTATGGATGCGGTAAAGGAATAGTATTAACTTGCTGGAAACTATAAGGACTAGTACATGAGATGGACCACACTATGGAAAGAGAGGGGCCAAGCAGTTCCGGAGTTCACCAATACCTTCCATACCTTGCGCACCAATATGGGTATCACATACTCCAAGCGACATTTGGTTCTAAAATACCACAGAGCTCTACAAAGATACATCCAAACTTAAATGAATTTTCTAGACATCGCATCACTCGGTACTGCTTCTCGATATGATGTCAAAATTGATCAGAAATTTAAGCACTAGAACAAGCGGGATTTCGGGTCTGCAAATCCGCAACAAAAAAGTATGATAAAGAAATCCCTAATAAAGAACCTCATGAAAACCTGTCCAAGCCACGGGAAAAGAAGGGTCACGAGAAGAAAAATAAGGACACCAAAAAATGGTGTGATTTCCACAAAATCCCCTGGCACAACACCATTGAATGTCGATCAAAATATTCATTGGTGGCCAAGATCAAATACAAGGAGCCGAACCTTGAATCAAAATCTGATTCGGAAAATACTGACAGAAGACAGATCATCAACGGAGACCCCACTGCTATTGTCATGAATGAAACAATTCAACCAGAAGAACCAACATATCCTGAAGAGGGGGAGTGCCTTTTTCATTCACATATGTGGGTGAAGGGGACACCACTGCATTTTATTATTGATAACAAAAGCTAGAAGAACCTCATCTCAGCAGAGGTCATCAAACATTTGGGATTGTCGACAACACCACACCCACAACCATACGACATCGGGTGGCTTTGCCGGGGAAGAGATATTCGTGTCAACCAACAGTTTTGATTGTCATATGGCATTCATCCCTTGTGATGTATCCCCACTGGATGTCTGTGATGTTCTCTTGGGCCAGCCATATATGTGGAAGCACTAGGTTTTTTATGAGTCTCGACCTCGTAGTGTCATTGTTACTTTAGAGGGTCATCTCTATAGAATACCGAAGGTACTTCCAACTACTGTCCCACCTAAACAATGCTGCAAGGTAGTATCTCATACTACAAAATTCAGCTTCTTCACAATCTGTTCAAAAGGTGAACAAAAGGATACTGAAACCACTACAGCCTTGGCCCAAGAACCTTTTATCCAACATAAGCAGGTCGATAAGGTTGCATAAAAGCACAAATATTCCTTGTGCACACAGTCATCTCATGTATCCAGACTGGTTAAAAAGGTCCAACCCTTCTAGCCACAGGTTTCTGACAGCCTTCAACAAGCTAAGAAACACAACTTCTTTAGCAAGGCAAACAACTCACCAAGATTCAGATTCAGCAAATGCTTCCCCCTCTCCCTTGGGAACTCAAAGCAATGGGGACCATTTCTTCCTAAGGAGGGAGGATTGATCTAGGTGGATATTGGTGGCCATGCACCTATTCCATGGTCTCGAAAAATAGTGTTCCAACTTGGTAGTTTTTCAACAATTTTTTGTGTTCCAAACTTCTGGGGTCGTTTTGAGGCCCTAAATGATGTTTTTTGGAGATTTAGGGCCTAAGAAACTGCCCTAATGATACAGTCTGGGTCAGTCGAAAGTCATTATTCTTGGTTATACCTTTCCAGCGGTGTATCGAGCACCAAAAACAGAGATCGTATGAAAACGTTACACCCCCGGGAAGTTGACATATCAACTACCCCCATCGGGGCCCACAAACCTTTTGGATTTTCATCTTTCGGGGTTAGGGTTTTGGATTTTACTTATGTTAAAAATGCCTTTGGAGCCTCATTGTAATAATCATCTTCTTGCGAATGCGATTAGACGTCACATCTCTTCTCAGAGATAAGTTGCCACTATTCTAGCGAGTCTTTCAATCTGTATTTTTACAGTCTTTGTACATTTTTTCTCATTGATAGAAAATTGTTAATTAATGTATCTTTGTTTTTATGGTTGCATATCTGATACATTTATGTTATATTATTGGATATTCGTGATATCTCTGTGCATTTATTTATTATATCTCCACTCTCATTTCATGTCGAAAATAATCTGGATTAGTGGTATCAGAGCAGGTTTCTCTTGATCGTTTTTAGTGCATGCCCCCAACGAGGTCTGAGTATAGCAAGTTGGGTCTCGAGTTTGTCTCTCTTGAGGAAAATCACTCTCGCACACCCAAGAAACCCTCAGTGGCGGAAGAAAATAAAAACGACAGAGAAAACGATTCTATCAATCTGTTGCTTCAGCAAGCTCTCATGTGATAGAGGTACGAAATGATGGAGAAATGTGCCCACATCCTTCAACGCTTGCCAATAAAAATAGGCACGTCTTCATCAAGCGACCACTTTGGAGGCACCTCTCCTTTCAAGCTACAAGCTAATTTTTATATTCCCATATTTGAAGGACATGTAGATGCAGATGCCCAGAAAAATGGTTAAATTTGCTAGAAGGTTATTTCTCAGTTCATAATTTCTTCAACATGGAAAATATCACCTTCGCACTCCTTAAGGATTTCCCCCATGTCAAACATTGGTGGGAAACTTACTAGGAACAAAGTTCCACGGAGGATTCTGGAATATATGGGGTCGGGTCCACCTGGGATTTTTTTGTGGGTGCGGTAAAGGAACAATATTACCCTGTTGGAAACTATGAGGACCAATATATGAGATGGACCACACTGCAACAAAAGAGGGGCCAAGCAGTTCTGGATTTCACCAATACCTTCCATACCTCGTGCACCAAGATGGGTATCAAAGACTCCGAGTGACATTTGGTTTTGAAATACGATGGGTCTCTACACAGATACATCCAAACTAAAATGGATTGTCTTTACATCTCATCACTCGGTACTGCTTATCAATATGTTGTTAAAATCGAGAAAAAATTTAAGCACCGGAACAAGCGGGATTTCAGGTCTGAAAATCCACAACAAAAAAAGTATGATAAAGACGGCCCTAGCAAACAATATCCTAAAAATTGGTCCAAGCCACAAGAAAAGAAGGGTCATGGGAAGACGAAGAAGGACACTGGAAAATGGTGTGATTTCCACAAAATCCCCTAGCACAACTAATGTCGATCAAAAGAGTCATTGGTGGTCGAGATCAAAGACAAGGAGCCAAACCCTGAATCAGAATCCTATTAGGAAAATACTGACGGAAGACAGATCATCGACGCAGACCACACTGCTATTGTCATGGCCACATCAATTCAACTAGAAGAACCAAAAGATACTGAAGAGGGGGAGCGCCTTTTTCATTGACAGATGTGGGTGAATGGGACCCCGCTGCATTTTATTGTTGAAACTGGAAGCCAGAAGAACCTGTTGACAGGAAAATTTGATAGGTCATCAACTAGAAGAATAGGTCCAGTCCGGGGTTGTCTAAATAACCCAATCTGTTTGGTGTAACCTGTTCTGACGGGTTTAATGGCTCCGTTAGCCAATCTAGGGTCCTAAAATAAGAGAAGAGAAAAACTATCTAATACTAAAACTATAATAATCTATGAACATTAATCTGATTATTTACAAATATATTAAACAGAAAAAGGAAATATGGACATATCACTTATGAAAAGAATTTACAGGTTACAAGTTTTAATGAAAGCCTTGCAAAATCAATGTAAAGATAATTGTTTACAGATGCAGATAAAGAAAACACATTTTTGTATTTTCTTTTTTTAATTATAAATCTAATAAAACTTGAACTAACTAAGTTGTGAAACAAAGATGTACAGATGGTCAAAGCCAATATAAAACTATTTTGTTTCACTACTAGGAAAATGAACAAAAGTGAATAGAAATAAAGCTAACCTGAGTTTTATATCATGTCTATGTTTTCTGTGCAATCCAATAATCCAGTTGTTCTGCCTGTAAGAAAAATCTATGACAGGCTGATAATGATGCCTCCAGAACAAACTCCAGATGTTTGTTGGCAACCATAAATATGAGAACAAAATGATAGACAAGTATACACGATGATATTATGATTATGAACGATCACAGTAATATAAATCCTAATGTAAAATGTGCATATTATCAATCAACTAGCATCAGATAAAAAACATGATCTAACAATTGATATGATGATCACAATGATAATTAACCGAAACAACAATTAAAGACAACATTTAAAAGATCAAATAAAATGGAATATCACATGTCATAGAGACTAAATCTATACAACACATTACTATTCCAAAATAATAGAGACAAAACATAAATGAGACAACATTCACACTGGTATAAAGTTGTTACATGAAGTTTTGAAATTATTTGTCTATAAGTTGTTCCATGAAGTTCTGAAATCATTTGTCTATAACCTGTTCCAGGCAAATATTTCTTTCCCTTCTAAAATGAAGAGTACTTAAACTGTTTTGAAATCCCATCTTCCTATCTCCTAGGATAGGATAGGATCTCATGAGATCAAAAATATTACAAAAATAGAGGGCTAACAACCACTAATAACTGAGTTGATTTTTCCCAAAAATTAATAAACATTTTTACAAAAGAAAACAGAAAAGGAAACACTAATCATTACAATGAAAAATCGAACATGTTTCCACCAGAGGATCAACATCAAGATCTACTATTTCCTGGAAACGAAACAAGAATAAGTTAGACAATTTCTAATAACTAATTTCTAAATTTTTTTATTTAAAATTGACTTGGCTACAAAATCGAAAGATTATGTAGCCAGTCTTATCTTAGCAAACAAAATCCAATTTTAAACTGATTCGATTCAAAATAGATAAAAGGAATATAATAAAATGAAAATTCGTTTTACCATTTCAACAATTGCCTAAAGATGGATCAGGGTAGTTCTGAGTTGATTTTTTCTTTAACACTGGTTGTGTTTTTTATCACTATTTTCCCTATCCTCTTAAGGCGTTTATCCCTCCTCTTTGCGTTTACTCTGAGGTTGGGATTCTCTTGTCTCAGCGATTCACTTTGAGTTGTGAGTGTTTTAATATGAGCCTAAAGGATGGGTATATCAGTGTAATATCATTCAATCCGGTGTAAACAAACATCACACTGTACAGGAGGAACGATATGTTGATGAAGCATACAGTCAAACCTGGCCGAATCGACCTTACCTGTTATTTTCCCTTGACCAAGCCTAATACCAGGGAACCCCTATTTACCCTTGAGACATGGTGGAAGATTGGTAACAAAGTCATAGGGTTCAGCAGGATCAGATCTTTGACAATCCAGGTCTTCTAAAACCAAGAAATCTTCTATTTCGGAGTCGGAGACCTCATTGACCTTGATTGGGCTGATCGAGATCAAATGAGCATCGTTCTGATTCCTCAATTTTCTTGAAATAAGATGACCTGCTCTTTTGTTCTGAAACCCTAATGCTATGTGTTTTTGTTTTGTCTATTTGCAAGATTTTTTTACATCGAGTTTCACAGTGGTGTTTTGGCCAACATCTAGTTCAGGCATAGGAGGTTCTCTTAACTCGAATTCAACAACATGTTGCTCAGGTGAAGACTAAATTAACATTACCTCGTTTGGAGGATTTTGTTTAGAGAGTTTGGTTCATTATTTGGACTGTCAATCTGTCTTTTCATCAGTGGTTCACCCAAATTAGGGATTTCTACAAGAATGGTCGTAGCAAAACCATTTCTTGTTGAAAATCCATCCCAATAATAGCCCACGGTTGTCAAATGGTGAATCAATTTTTTTTTAATCAAGTCGTGGTGAAAAAGACTAGAGTTGAGGCTCTGTCTCTTATACCTTTTAGACATTTTGTACAGGCTTCTCAATAGATAGAAAGGCATATTTAATTTAAATCTAATGAAATACATAAGCAGTCGTATATGATAAAGGAAAACTAAACCATAACGACCCTCACAAGTCACAAATTGTTTGAGAATTGATAGAATGCCATGCCACCTAGATTTAACCAAAGAAATAGTAATACCTTTTTTGCAACAATTGATTTTCCTGGAGGTCATGAAGAGGCTCCAAGGTACTTCTTGAATTTTTGAGTTTTTGAACCATTTCTCACCAGTGGATGGGAGTCTTATGGCTTCACTCACAAATTCCTCTGTTACCTCTAACTAGGTATCACCAATTTTCGCTCTGCATCCATCGAAAGTCTGTGCAAAATCTCTCGCTACCTGAAGGTTATGGCCTTCGAACCTTTTAAGGAAGGCATCCCAACCTTGAATTTTTAGATCTTCGACTTTATCATCGTGTGATAGCAATGCTTGATAGACATTGGGCTCCATGTGCTCAATGGGAGCCATAACAAATGTGACTAGAATGTAAAAGGGATGAATCATAACAGTTTTAGGTTTAGATAGAAGGGGCGATAGGAACAAATTCGAATGGATAAAGAGGAACAAACCATAACAGAGGCTGTGTGTTATCATAACATGAACATCGAGGGTTTGGTCGTAGAGATTTACCATTCCTGGTAATGAAAACCCAACACACAAAATCGATAACCTATACCCGTCATGAGAGGCTCATTAATTCACTGTGCCAGCAAGGTGAGTTAAGTACAGAGTACAGTAGTTGTGCATTGATTAACATGACTACTAGCACGGCCACTGTTTTTTGCAAAGGGTTTAAAAATATCAAAACAAAAAATCCTCATAATTCAAATGCAAACCATCTAAGCATATAAAAATTATATCAATATCCAAAACATTCCAAAGCTAAGTCAATCAAGTGTTGGATTTAAATTGGATATAAGCATGATGACCCTTAAAAAGAAAGCCTTGTATAGAAAATATAATATGAAGCTAAGTTTTCATGTTTGATTCATGCTTTCAGTGATGAATCAAACATAAAACAAAACGAAAATGCAAACTTAAAGAATTAATGAACATCTTATCTAATACAATAATCATCTAAAAATGATAATATTTACAAGATGAGGTGAAGACAACTACATAAAACGTAATTTCTTGTTCAAATAACGAAATCGCGTAGGGCTTCCAACAATGGCGACTTACTGGGCAAAGCAATTATCTCTGCATCACCATAAAGTTCATGTTAGGACAGATCAGAATGATTGAAAAATTAAAGAATGGTCAACAGTAATTCAAGCATCCCGATCAAAATAAAAAATCACACAGTCTAGTGTCAGACGTGTGTCTGTCCAAATGCAATCCATTGACAGGTTTTAATTACGAGTGAAACGATGTTTAGGAAAATGAAACTGATACTATTGACAGGGCCATTGTTGCCAGCAGGCGTCCATAGCCTCGGCAGGGATGTCAATTAACCCACTCTGACACCTCTACCCTATCCAAGAAATATCAATTCAAGATGAAGGAAATTTTATGATTAATACCAAAAACGTTAAACCTGATAATTTTCTTGAACCCGACATTGCTTCGCTGGCAGCAGGCCTATTCAGTACCTCAACGAAATTGCCTTGGAATCATGCATGCATTTACCCATTGCCTACATACTTGTTCAATATCTCGGCGGGTTTACATACACTTCCCACACTTTACAATGCTTTCAACTCTCTAGAAGTTATTTACAATTTGACATAATCTTTATGATCTCCAGGAAAGCAGGGTGATGCTAGAAATTTCAAACTTAAAACAACTTTATATTTTTCAATTTAATTTCTCATTTGACAGCCTTCATCATGATCTGAACTTAGTTTTTTGTTACGAACAACTTTTCGAGGACAGGAAGGTACACTTGAGTTGTTTTCTTTAAAAACAAGGACAATGTAAAGATTTTTAATGATGATAATATCTTCTCGTGATTGTAAAATGAAACCAGGAAGGCTATTTTGAAAAGAAAATTTCCTTGACGAGTCTGAGTTTTAGCAATTTACAACATTAATGCTTTGAAATGACCCCGAATGTTGCTTTATGATGAGATTTATGGTTTCCTTTCATGAACTAAATGGTGACCCAGACATAAATTTATTCAGAAACCAATGAAAACAAGCAAAATCAAAAGAACCAAAATCAAAGGACAAAAATAAAATTAAAACAAAAAAATACCTTTTGAGAGCTTGGCCATTCACTGGGAAAGAGTCTGGTTGTCCCTCCAAATTGTGTAGATGGAAAGAGCCGGGACCTATTTTTTCAGAAATTACGAATGGCCCCAACCACAGATTTTGGAATTCGGTGTGTTCCCCTTTTCCCTCGTGGGGTTTATCCCATTTGAGAACCAAGTCTCCTACCTCAATTTTTCTATCTGAAGAAGATTTTGAATCAAACCATATTTTTACAATCTCCTGATGCTGATCCAGCTTCTGCTTCACTTTCCCTCTTACTTCCTCCAGCTTTAATAAGGCATTAATTTGACTTTCCAGAGGAGGACAAACCTCTTCTTGGACTTTATGCGATAATTTCATAGATGGAAGTAGAACATGAGGAGGTAGGATTGCTTCTCTCCTGTAAATGAGAAAGAAAGGGGAATTACCAACATAGGTTTTTGGTGTCACTCTATCATCCTAGAGTGTGTTAAATAGTGTGTTGTGCCAGTTCTTGTGGTTTTCAAAAACTGTCCTCTTAATGATCTTGATCAAATTTTTGTTTGTTGATTCTGCTAGACCATTTCCTTGGTGGTAGTGGCTGGCAGAATGCTTCAATTTAATCCCCTTTTCTAAAGAAAATAAATTCATATCCATGGATGAGAAATAATATGCATTATCAAAGACTAAACATTCGGGAATGCCGAATCGAGTAATGATATGCAAAATAAGGAAAGATTCTACCTGATTCGTGTTTTCCACTTTCAAAGGTGCAGCTTCAGACCATCTGGTAAAATAATCCATTGTTGTAATGATATACTTATGTTGTTGTGAAGAAGAAGGATCAATCGGTCCTATGATGTCAAGACCCCATTGCTTAAAAAGAGAATCTATAGTGACAGGCTGCAAAGGAAATGCTCCCTTCTTGACCCATCCTGCATCCTTTTGGCAAATTATACATTTACGACATAAAGTGTGGGCATCTTTAAACAAGGTGGGCCAATAGTACCCAGTTCTTAACCCTTTGTGAGCAGTGGTGTCTCCACCGAAGTGACCACCAACTTCTCTTGCATGAAGTTCATATAATACATTTTCTAATTCTTCCTTTCCCAAACAACGCATAAGAACACCGTCAAAATTCTTTCGAAACAAAACATCATTTATTAACTGGAAAGATGCAGATTTTAACCTGAGTGCTCTTCTGTTTTTACGATCAGGATAGCGAGGAGAAAATCCATGTGTTAAATAAAATTTAATATCATCATACCAAGAATTAGAAGCAACTTCTGTACAACTGATTTGTTTCTCATTGTGTTGATTTATTGTTGAGATGTTAATTTGTCTTTCATGTCCTTCAACTGAATCAACCACTAGTTTACATAGGCCTTGACCTCTAACAATTTGTGCAGGAGTTATTTCGAGGTCATATTCTTGTAACTATGTCATCCAATTTGCCCATTTTTCACCCAATTCCTTTTATACTAACAAATTTATTATAGCAGGGTAAGGAACGATGACTTAAGTTCTGGATTTCAGCAAGTATGATCAGAAGTGTTTCACTGCTTTAAAAACAACATATGCATGTTGATCTACAGCTGGGTAATTTATCTCTTCCCCTTTGAAAGATGAGCTCATGAAGGCAATGGGTATTTCATTGCTTTAAACATTCTTTTGTGTTAACACAACAACATAAGATCGGTTGGAGGTAAAAGTATAAAGAGTGAAATCCCGAGAGAAATCAGGACTCATTAAGGAAGGAGCTTCTATTATTGCTCTTCTAATAGAATCAAAAGCTTGACTTTCTTGAGGTCCCCAATGATACTAAACATCATTTTTAATTAAATTCTGTAAAGGTCTTACCATTTCTGAGAAACTTGGGACAAATCTTCTGACGAAATTAATTTT
>ML781557.1:1055416-1066559 GCA_009831015.1 Picea engelmannii | reverse complement strand
TCAGATGACTCTCCTCCTAAAGAGGATGGAGATGAACTAGGAGGAGAAGGTGGGATACTAGATCCTCCAACTCGAAGAGTAGGTGTTTCAGTAGGCTTGGTGGTATTATCTCCTAAAGGGTTTAAGAGTAGATTAGTGCCTTCAAGTTGTTCTTGAATATCCGAGAAATATAAGGGTTGGTTAATTGTCCTACTAGGTTGTCTGATACGGGCCAAGGCACTATGTGTCCTTATGAGTGACCGATGAAAAATTTCTTGAACGTCGACCCCTTGAGGAGCTGGTGTCACTAGTTCAACGGGAAACTCAGGATTATTGTTTGAGGTAGTTTTTGTTTCAAGTGTAATTTTGTTGTCTGAGCGACTACGCGTTACGACAGGGGAGTGTGTGTGTGTGTGGGTGGGGGGGGGTCTTCCGACCTCCACGTGCCATCAATTGAAATCAAGCCTTCCTTCTAGCGCCATTTGTTGACGGGAAAATTTGCCAGGCCATCAACTGGATGAACAGGTCCGGTCCGGGGTTGTCTAAATAACCTAAGTTGTTTGGTGTAATCTGTTATGACGGGTTTAATGGATCCTTTAGCCAATCTAGGGTCCTAAAATAAGAGAAGAGAAAAACTATCTAATACTAAAACTATAATAATCTATGAACTTTAATCTGATTATTTACAAATATATTAAACAGAAAAAGGAAATATGGACATATCACTTATGAACAGAATTTAAAGGTTACAAGTTTTAATGAAATCCTTGCAAAATCAATGTAAAGATAATTGTTTACAGAAGCAGATAAAGAAAGCACATTTTTGTATTTTCTTTTTTTAATTATAAATCTAATAAAACTTGAACTAACTAAGTTGTGAAACAAAGATGTACAGATGGTCAAAGCCAATCTAAAACTATCTTGTTTCACTAATAGGAAAATTAACAAAAGTGAATAGAAATAAAGCTAACCTGACTTTTATATCATGTCTATGTCTTCTGTGCAATCCAATAATCCTGTTGTTCTGTATGTAAGAAAAATCTATGACAGACTGATAACGATGCCTCTAGATGTTTGTTGGCAGCCATAAATATGAGAACAAAATGATAGACAAGTATACATGATGATATTATGATTATGAACGATCACGGTAATATAAATCCTAATGTAAAATGTTCATATTATCAATCAACTAGCATCAGATAAAAATCATGATCTGACAATTAATATGATAATCACAGTGATAATTAACTGAAACAACAATTAAAGACAACATTTAAAATATCAAATAAAATGGAATATCACATGCCATAGAGACTAAATCTATACAACACATTACTATTCCAAAATAATAGAGACAAAACATAAATGAGACAACATTCACATTGGTCTAAAGCTGAATTGTTATAAGTTCTTCCATGAAGTTCTGAAATCATTTGTCTATAACTTGTTCCAGGCAAAGATGTCTTTCCCTTCTAAAATGAAGAGTACTTAAAGTGTTTTGAAATCTCATCTTCCTGTATCCTAGGATAGGATAGGATCTCATGAGATCAAAAATATTACAAAAATAGAGAGCTAACAACCACTCATAATTGAGTTGATTTTTCCCAAAAATTAATAAAAAAATTTACAAAAGCAAACAAAAAAGAAAAAACTAATCATTCCAATGAAAAATCGAACATGTTTCCACTAGATGATCAACATCAAGATCTACTATTTCCTAAAAACGTAACAAGAATAAGTTAGACAATTTCTAAATTTTTTTATTTAAAATTGATTTGGCTACAAAATCGAAAGATTTTGTAGCCAGTCTTATCTTAGCAAACAAAATCCAATTTTAAATTGATTCGATTCAAAATAGATAACATGAATATAATAAAAGGAAAAATCAATTTACCATTTCAACAATTGCCTAAAGATGGATCAAGACAGTTCTGAGTTGATTATTGCTTTTAACATTGGTTGTGTTTTTTATCACTATGTTCCATGTCCTCTTAAGGCATTTATCCCTCCTCTTTGTGTTTACTTTGAGGTCGAGATTCTCTTGTCTCAACAATTCACTTTGAGTTGTGAGTGTTTTAATATGAGCCTAAAGGATGGGTATATTACTGTAATATCATTTAATCCAGTGTAAACAAACATCGCACTATACAAGAGGAACGATATGTTGATGAAACGTACAGTCAAACCTGGTCGTATCGACCTCACCTATTATTTTCCCTTGACCAAGCCTAATACTAGGGAACCCCCCTCTTTACCCTTGAGACACGATGGAAGAATGGTAACAAAGTCATAGGGTTCAGCAGGATCAGATCTTTGACAATCTGGTACTTCTAAAACCAAGAAATCTTCTATTTCGGAGTTTGAGACCTCATTGACCTTGATTGGGCCGATCGAGCTTAAATGAGCGTCATTCTGATTCCTCAATTTTCTCGAAATAAGATGACCTACTCTTTTTTTCAGAAACCCTAATGCTGTGTGTTTTTGTTTCGTTTGTTTGCAAGATTTTTTTACATCAGGTTTCATAGTGGCATTCTAGCCAACATCTAGTTGAGGCATAGGAGGTTCACTTAAATCGAATTCAACAACATGTTGCTCATGTGAATACTGACTTAGCATTACCTCATCTGGAGGATTTCTGTTTAGAGAGTCTGGTTCATTATTTGGACTGTCAAACTTTCTTTTCACCAGTGGTTCACCCAAATTAGGGCTCTATACAGGAATGGTTGTAGAAAAACCATTTCTTGTTAAAAATCCATCCCAACAATTTCCCATGGTTGTCAAATGGTGAATCAAAAGAATTTAATCAAGTCGTGGTGAAAAATACTAGAGTCGAGGGTCTGTCTCTTATACCTTTTAGACATTTTGTGCATGCTTCTCAACATATAGAAAGGCATGTTTAATTTAATGCCAATGAAATGCATAATCAGTCGTATATGATAGAGGAAAACTAAACCATAACGACCCTCACAGGTCACGAATTGTTTTAGAATCGACAGAAGGCCATGCCACCTAGATTTAACCAAAGAAATAGGGATACCTTTTTCTCAGCAATTGATTTTCCTGGAGGTCATGAAGAGGCTCCAAGTTACTTCTTGAATTTTTGAGTTTTTGAACCATTTCTCGCCAGTGGATGGTAGTCTTATGGATTCACTCACAAAATCCTCGGTTACCTCTAACTGGGTATCACCAATTTTCGCTCTGCATCCATCACAAGTCTGTGCAAAAGCCCTCGCTACCTAAAGGTTATGGCCTTCAAACCTTTTAAGGAAGGCATCCGAACCTTGACTTTTTAGATATTCGGATGCATCGTCATGTGATAGCAATGCCCGACAGACATTAGGCTCCAAACGCACAATAGGAGCCATAACAAACGTGACTAGAATGTAAAAGGGATGACTCAAAACATTTTTAGGTTTAGATAGAAGGGGCGATAGGAACATATTCGAATGGATAAAGAGGAACAAACCATAACGAAGGTTGTGTGTTATCATAGCATGAACATCAAGGGTTTGGTCGTAGAGATTTACCATTCCTGGTAATGAAAAGCAGACACACAGAATTGATAACCTATACCCATCACGAGAGGCTCATTAATTCACTATGCCAACAGGGTGATTTAAGTACAAAGTACAGTAGTTTCACATTGATTAACATGACTACTAGCACGACCATTGTTTTTTGCAAAAGATTTAAAAATATCAAAACAAAAAATCCTCATAATTCAAATGAAAACCATCTAAGCATATACAAATTATATCAATATGCAAAACATTCCAAAGATAATTCAATCAAGTGTTGGATTTAAATTGGATATAAGCATGATGACCCTTAAAAAGAAAGCCTTGTATAGAAAATATAATATGAAGCTAAGTTTTCATGTTCAATTCATGCTTTCAATCATGAATCAAACAGAAAACAAAATGAAAACGCAAACTTAAAGAATTAATGAACATCTCATCTAATCCAGTAATCATCTCAAAATGATAATATTTACAAGATGAGTTGAAGGCAGCTACAGAAAATGTAATTTCTTGTTAAAATAACCAAATCGTGTAGCGCTGCCAACAGAACCTCATCTCAATAGAGGTCGTCAAATAGTTGGGATTGTCTACAACACCACACTTGAAACCATACAACATCGAGTGGCTTCGTCGGGGAAGAGATCTTTGTGTAAGCCAGCAGTGTCAATTATCATATGGCATCCAAACCTTCAAGGATGAGGTATTATATGTTGTTGCCACACTGGATGTGTGTGATGTTCTCTTGGGCCATCCATATATGTGGAAGCACAAGGTTTTTTATTAGTCTCGACCCCGTTGTGTCATTATTACTTTGGGGGGCCATCCCTACAAAACACTGTAGGTAGTCCCAACTACTGTTCCACCTAAACAATGTCACAACATAGTATCTCATACTACAAAATTCAGCTTCTTCATAATCTATTCAAATGGTGAACAGAAGGATACTACAACCTCAGCCCAAGCACCTTCTATCCAGCAGAAGTAGGTCAAAAAGGTTGCATAAAAGCAAAAATATTCCTTCTACACATAGTCATCTCATGTAGCCAGACTGGTTAAAAAGGTGCAACCCTTCCCTATAGGTTTGTGATAGCCTTCAATAAGCTAAGAACCACAACTTCTCTAGCAAGGCAAGCAACTCACCAAGATTTAGATTCAGCAAACACTTACCCCTCTCCTCTGGGAACTCAACACAATGGATACCATTTCTTCCTAAGGAGGGAGGATTGATCTAGGTCAATATCGGTGGCCACCCTCCTATTCCACAGGCTCGAAAAATAGTTTTCCACCTTGGCAGTGTTTCGACAATTTTTTGGGTTCCAAACTTCTGGGGCCATTTTGAGGCCCTAAACGACGATTTTTGTGGATTTGGGGCCCTGGCAGTTGTGCAATATTCTAGCCCGGGCCAATAGAAAGTTGTTCTTCTTGGTTAGAAATTTCCAACGGTGTATCGAGCACCCCAAATGGATATGATATGCAAAATTTACGCCCCCAGAAAGTTGACGTATCAACTACCCCCATCGGGGCCCGCAAATCTTTTGGTTTTTCATCTTTCGGGGTTAGGGTTTTAGAGTTTACTTATGTTAAAAGGGCCTTTGGAGCCTCATTGTAACAATCATCTTCTTGTGAATTTGAGTATCCATCACATCTCTTCTCAGAGATAAGTTGTCACCATTCTAGCGAGTCTTTCACTCTGTATTTTTATAGTCTTTGTACATTTTCTCTCATTAATAAAAAATTGTGTATTACTGTATCTCTATGTTTATGGTTGCATCTATGATACATTTCTATTATATTATTGGAAATCTATGATATCTATGTGCATTTCTTTATTATATCTATGCTCTCATCTCATGTCGAAAATAATCCATATCAGTGGTATTATAATAGGTTGCTCTTGATCATTTTCTAGTGCATGTCCCTGATGAGTTTTGAGTATAGCAAGTTGGGTCTCGAGCTTGTCTCTCTAGAGGAAAATAACTCACGCACACCCAAGAAACCCTCAAAGGTGGAAGAAAATAAAAATGACAGAGTAGATGATTATATCAATCTGTTGCTTGAGCAAGCTCTGACACGATAGAGGGATGAATTGATGGAGAATTGTTCCCACATACTTCAATGCTTGTCGATAACAACAGGTGCGTCTTTGTTGTCCCTCTACCAAGTGTTGAGGAAACATTGGTTAGGTTTGGACCACTTTTGAACTTCGACACATCATTCGAAGAAGGAGTGCCCATGCAGAGCTGAGATCACGGATCTCACTTATTTTGTGGGTTATGTGGACCCAGTAGGGGGTTTTTTAGGGTTTTTGTAATGGGTTTATGGGATGTTGGCCCATGGGGTTTTCCCATGTTAGGACTTAATGTAAGGGATTTTAAAAGTATAAATAAGTAAGAATGTATCATAGAAATAAGTCAGAAGCCTTCGGAGCTAAGTGCAAGTAACTTGAGTAGCTTTGTGCAAGGAACTGTAAGTGAGTAAGGCTTTGTGCCTTGACCTAGTTTTGGAAGGAGAATTTGGTGCTTAGTGCGCAGATCTCCTATCTAATGTGAAGCTTGACTCTGTGTCTTAGTGAAAAAGAGTAAAGGAATGTAAGAGATTGACGAATAATAAAGAAGACGAAGCAGTTGGTGGATGTAGCCCCACACTGGGGTGAACCACATATATCTTGTGTCTTTGGTTTGCTTTGTGTTGTGTTGTTTATGTTATGAATCTGCTCAGTGCTTTGATTATTATGTATGATAGATAGATCTGTTGTTACTTAGTGATTTACTTGTGTTAAGGGTAAATGAATATTATATCTAAGTCAGTGCTATGTGTTAAGTGGTTTAAGTGCTTAATATTTGTTATTACTGCACTAGATCTATTCTTGGATATGTTCTGCGATGTTAATAAAGATAATGAACTAATGCATCTCACCTTCTAAGTGTTAATATAATACTCTGCAAAGTGTTTTTATCACATATCTGTGTCCCAGCTTGGTTACAGACACATGCATCCTGTAACCCCCCCTACTTCTACCTTGGGTGAGACCTTGCCTGCTTCGYAGGTSTTGAAGAAAGGGCTGGTAGTTGGGGTTTTGTTGGTGTGTTGTTAAGTGTTGAACCCTGGGTCTACTTTTGTGCCAACAAATGGTTCCGTTTCCAGGACCTGAAACTGTGATTGCTGGGAACTGAAGTAAATAAAAYAGAAGATTTATGCATAGATCTGCTGCTAAAGTGCACATTACTCTACTTGAATTGTGAAGCACGATGCTAAGAAAGAAATCTGATCTGAAGAAAAGAGGTAATATCTAAATCTTTGTGCTTTGACAAAATAAAGATAAGTGAAAWTTTTTGTTTTGAAAGCATGAATTTAAGTATGTTTAATAGGATTTGTCCTAGTCTGAAGGCTAGAGCACAGTTGAAAGAAAKATTTGATTTGAATAAAGTTAATAGAAATGAAGAAAGATATGTTATTCCTATGCATAGAAAGAATTTTTGGACCAATAAGTGGATGCAAGAACCTAGAAATGTTTTTTGCAGATTGCGGGTCCAACACTATGATCGTAGTGCGCAGTACAGAAGAGGTTGGGGAACATTTAAAAGAAAAATAGGATTGATATTGTGTTATAACTGCAGAAGACTAGGACATCTTGCTAAGGAATGCCCTGGCACAAATCCTATTTGTCTTTGTTGTAAGATTGTTGGTCATGAAGTTGAAGATTGTCCAAGGATGATTGCTAAATTTGAACGAATGAACATGAGACAAAGAAACTATGAAGGAAGTCAAGAGACTAAGGGAATGTTAGAGGATCATAAAGAGAAAGATCAGACTACGTTATTACAGTTGAAAGAAACGATGGATGTTCACAAATATGTCATTTTACCAAAGATCATGAAAGTAAAACAATGCATAAGTGCAAGAATAGAAGACTTCGACATAGACTGTGTCCTGGATGAAGAAACACAAGTGAATATTATGACAGAAGACACTTGGGAAATTTTGGGAAAGCCTTTTGTGGTACCTTCATTGGGAAGGATAGGATTGTTTAAGGGAAAGATGATAACCTTATGTGGGAGAGTTACTAATGTACCTATTGTTATTCAAGGAACATCGACTGAAGAAGAATTTGAAGTCATTAAGTTTGTTGAGAACAATGCCCCTTTCACACTTTTATTAGGTAAGACTTGAATTGAGAAGGATCAGATCAGAAGGAAAGTAAAGGAAGAAGCTACAGAAAATAAAAATCAATAACTAAGGGATTTCATAGCTAGAAAAATAGATCGACTAATAGAAGAACGAGAGGATAAGTCGAAGCAATAGAAGAAAGTAACAATGTAGGAGGAACAGAAGGCAAGAGAATCAACTATCAAGGTTGAAAGAATGCAAAAAGGTTTGGAGGACCTATCTATTCAATAAAGAATTATATCCACCCATGAAGTATTAGGCGAAGGGATATTAACTTCAGACCCTTTGAGGGAACATCAACAGTGCGAAGTCACTATGCTAGGGGAAGATAAGAATAAAAATGGAAAGAGAATTCCAGAAACAGTTAGAGAGACTCATATCACAGGAAAGAAAGCAAGGAAGCTCAATGAAAAGAAATCTAAGTTGGAAAAGCTACGAGAAGCTACAAAGAATAGATGGAAGACTTTGTAGACTGGAACCTCGTAGGAGGCAGGTTTTTAGGATTTGAACCTTGCTAGAACAGCAGGACCGCACAGAATAGGAATTCACCCTGGTGAAGCTATATGACCATTGGAGGCGCCCCAAGTGTTACGAGGCCCCGCTTATTTAACTTGTTGGTCACTGTGCCGAGACCACTTTTTTCTACCCGTTATTAACTAGGCCAAGAAGGGAATTGATTGTGTGTCGAGTTGCGTTATCAGAAACTAGACCTCGATGTTCGTTTGTCTACCCCTCTTATCCGTTCGCCTACCCCAACCTATCTGTTTAAAAGTTAGAATGTCAGGCGAACCTAGTGAATTAGAGAAGTCTGTCAAGGAAGTCCTCAAGAAGCTAATGGCTGACAGACCATTATCTAAAGGTGTCTAGGCATTGTCGACTAGGGGATTGCATACTTCCCCTTCGACTGGACGTCCTTCTGGCTGTGTTAACCTCGTGACTGAGAAGCAAAGTAAGCATCGCAGTGATCTGGCTAATACGAAGTAGATCTCGTCCATCCTACTAGAGTATATCCCACCTTTGGTTGGCGCAGATAACCGTGACAACATCCCATGAGATTTTGAGTACACCTTATTGACCACGTACATTTCGAAGGGAATACGTGTAGTCGGGAGTCAGCTAGGACAGATCCTGCTACTAAAGAAAAATGAATTCAATTTAGGAGATAGGAAGAGATATGTTATCCTAGCGCCCCACCGCTACTTGACGAAGTTAACTGGGAAGAAGCCTTGCCTTGTCTCGTAGCCATGGATTAAGGGACTGGGACAGTCCACCGTGCTAAATGTGATGAAGATTCCCCATTTTGGCCGCCACCAGGAGGTTAACGCTTGCGTTAAACTCCTCCTGTCATGCTATCATGGAGGATACCTAAGGCTCGACTGAAGAATTACTATGGATCTGACGTTGATCCACCAGATCACAAGCTTAAGCATGAAGGGACCTGACCCTCAACAGTTTTATCTAGGGAAGACCTCAGACCGTTCCCTAGCACATCGCATCAAGGAAGCTTACAGAGAAGTCAAAAAAGGAAAGCGAGGTTACAAGGTAGCCTCTATAAAGGATGGTGTAGTGGTCCTCTCTTTCCAACTCATAGTTGGAAATCTCGTAAGGAAGAACCGCCCCACACAGGTCACCGGGTTCACGGTGGACCTCGTAGGAAAATGTAACACCGTAGAAGAACAACAAGGAGGAGGTGAATCTACACTGCCTACAGACCCCCCCATTGGAATAGTAACATCGTAGAAGAGGAAGGTTTCTCCAAAGAAACCTTCAACAAGGAAGAATATGTGCACTAATAAGCCCCAGTTAGAGGCCATGCTCATAGAGGACGATATCAGTATGGTCCATGGAGCTATGGAGGATGCTTCCGAGGACATATTATAGAGATATGGAGTGAGGTAGGAAGATCTATATGGAAGGGTCAAGAAGGAATCTTAGGAAGTACAACAAGATATTCGTTTGGTCTGCACAGTACCTACTGCACCCTCCTCATCACAGATTGCAGAATTGGGGGATGAAACAGACCAATTGAGAAGAATTGCAGATACGACGGAAGCTTGACTTTAGAAAGTCCAGGAAGAGAAGGAGAAGGCTACAAAATAATTGAAAAAGGATAAATATGAAGTCTTAGAACAATTACGAGTAGCGCGGTACAGTGTAGCCACCTATGAAAGTGAGAGAGAAGAGTTTCAAGCAATGCTCCAGGAGGAAAAAGTCCAACTACAAAGAGAAAAGGAGTAGTTTCTCATAGAGCGGGTCATGGTCAAAGAGGTAGTGAGTAAAGCATGTCACTCTGCGCCAGGCTTGGCACAAGAGGAACATGAGTCAATTGAGCCTCAAGTAGTGAAGCTCACTGAGACCATCCAGTAACTTCAAGCCAGGATAACAGAGTTGGAGCTCAAGCAGTATCGAGCACCCCGCAAGCGGTGCGTGACCAAAGGGAGGAAACCGCTAAGAACACAATAGTAAGGATAAGATCCCTCACCTCAAAGTGAAAAAAACTGAGTGATCGAAGCACACATACATATGAACACCTCTTTGAGGATCTAGAGCTAAGAAAGATGGAAGCGCAGTTACAGGAGGCGCAACAACATACATTTTTCATGCAGGCACAGATGAATATACTCACCGCAGTTGAAAGAATGAAAAGATCCTAGGAGCAGCGTGCAATACAACAACAGATCACTCCCCTCTAGGGAAAGGTAATGGAATTCACAGAGATGTTGCAACCTGTGCAGGACGAAGCCTGCAAGGTGTTCGAAGAGATTGATGGATAGGGCTCACAATTGGACCAAATGGTTGCAACAGTAGAACAACGCATGGAAGGTCCTGTTACAGAGCAAATGATCCGGGAGCTTGATGAGCAGGAGGCTCAAGCGAAGCAGCAAGTCAAGGCAACTCGACTTAAGCTCAAGGCCTTTGAATCAATGTTGACTAGATTTGAGTGACTCATGATGAGTCACAGGTGAGTTTTGGGGGTTTGTTGGCCCTCGACTAAGTTTTGTGGAAACCTTGGTCAGGTTTGGACCACTTTTGAACTTCGACACATCATTCGAAGAAGGAGTTCCCAGGTGGAGCTAAAATTGCGGATCTCACTTATTTTGTGGGATATGTGGACCCAGTAAGGGGTTTTCTAGGGTTTTTGCAATGGGTTTATGGGATGTCAACCCATGGAGTTTTCCCATGTTAGACCTTATTGTAAGGGATTTTAAAAGTATAAATAAGTAAGAATGTATCGTAGAAAGTAGTCAGAAGCCTTCAGAGCTAAGTGCAAGTAATTTGAGTAGCTTTGTGCAAGGGAATGTAAGTGAGTAAGGCTGTGTGCTTGATAGAGCATTGGCTATGTGCCTTGACCTAGTTTTGGAAGGAGGATCTGGTGCTTAGTGCACAGATCTCCTATCTAATGCGAAGCTTGACTCTGTGGCTTAGTGCACAGAAGTAAAGGAATGTAAGATATTGATGAATAATAAAGAAGA
>ML781557.1:1042225-1052677 GCA_009831015.1 Picea engelmannii | reverse complement strand
TCATTCTTCTCGGTTATACCTTTACAATGGTGTATCGAGCACCCAAAATAGAGATTGTATGCAAACGTTACGCCCCCAGGAAGTTGATGTATCAAATACCCCCATCGGGGCCCACAAACCTTTTGGATTTTCAACTTCCGTGGTTAGGGTTTTGGATTTTACTTATTTTAAAAAGGACTTTGGAACCTCATTGTAACAATCATCTTCTTTTCAATGTAAGTATCCATCACATCTCTTCTCAAAGATAAGCTTCCACCATTCTAGCGAGTCTTTCACTCTGTATTTTTGCAGTTTTTGTACATTTTCGCTCATTAATAGAAAAATGTGTATTATTGTATCTTTGTTTTTATGGTTTCATCTATGATACATTTCTTTTATATTATTGGATATTTGTAATATCTCTGTGCATTTCTTTATTATATCTCTGCTCTCATTTCATGCCGAAAATAATCTAGATCAGTGGTATCAGAGCAGGTTGCTCTTGATTGTTTTTTAGTGCATGTCCCCGATGAGGTTTTTGTATAGAAAGTTGGGTCTCGAGCTTGTATCCCTTGAGGACAATCGCTCTCGCACACCCAAGAAACCCTCAATGGTGGAAGAAAATAAAAACGACAGAGCAAATGATTCTATCAATCTGTTGCTTGAGCACGCTCTCACGTGATAGAGGGACGAACTGATGGAGAATTTTACCACTTTGGAGGCACCTCGCCTTTCAAGGTACAAGTTAATTTTGATATTCCCATATTTGAAGGACATATAGATGCAGATGCCCTAGAAAAATAGTTAAATCCTCTAGAAGGTTATTTCTTTGTTCATAATTTATCCGACATGGAAAATATCACCTTTGCACTCCTTAAGGATCTCCCCCATGTCAAACATAGGTGGGAAACTTACTGGGAGAAAAGTTTCATAGAGGAGTCTGGACTATATTGGGTCGATCCCACCTGGGATTTTTTTGTGGATACGGTAAAGGAACAATATCACCCTTTTGGAAACTACGAGGACTAGTATGTGAGATGGACCACACTGCAGCAAGAGAGGGGCCAAGCAGTTCCTAATTTCACCAATACCTTCCATACCTTGCACACCAAGCTAGGTATCAAAGACTCTGAGCAACATTTGGTTCTTAAATACCGCGGGGCTCTACACAGATACATCCAAACTGAAATGGATTTTATGGACATCTCATCACTTGGTACTTCTTATCGATATGTTGTTAAAATCGAGAAGAAATTTAAGCACCAGAACAAGCGGGATTTCCGATCTGCAAATCCACAACAAAAAAATTATGATAAAGACGACCCTAATAAAAAACCTCCTGACAACTAGTCCAAGCCACATGAAAAGAAGGGTTACGGGAAGATGAAGAAGGACATCGAAAAATGGTGCGATCAAAGACAAGGAGCCAAACCCTGAATCGGAATATGATTCGAAAAATACTGATAGAAGACAGATCATCGACACGGAACCCACTACTATTGTTGCGACTGAAATAATTAAACCAGAAGTACCAATAGATCCCGAAGAGGGGGAGAGCCTTTTTCATTCATATATGTGGGTGAAGGGGACCCCGTTGCATTTTATTGTTGATAACGGAAGTCAAACGAACCTCATCTTAGCATAGGTCATCAAACAATTGGGATTGTCAAAAAAACCACACCTACAACCATACAACATTAGGTGGCTGTGCCAGGGAAGATATCTTCATTTCAGCCAACAGTGTCAATTTTCATATGGCATCCAACCCTTCAAGGATGATGTATTATGTGATGTTTCCCTAGTGGATGTCTGTGATGTTCACTTGGGACAATCATATATGTGGAGGCATTAGGTTGTTTATGATTATGGACACCGTAGTGTCATTGTTACTTTGGGGGGGTAATTTCTACAGAATACCAGAGGAAGTTCCAAATACTATCCCACCTAAAAAATGTAGCAAGGTAGTATCTCATACTACAAAATTCAGCTTCTTCACAATCTGTTCAAAAGGTGAATAGTACTGCAACCACTACAGCCTCGGCCCAAGAAACTTCTATCCAACAGAAGCAGGTCAAAAAGGTTGCATCAAAGTGAAAAAATTCCTTCTGCACATAGTCATATCATGTATCCATATTGGTTAAAAAGGTCCAACCATTCAAGTCGCAAGTTCATGACAACCTTCAACAAGCTAAGCAGTGCAACTTCTCCATCAAGGCAAGCAACTCACGAAAATTCAGATTCAACAAACGCTTCCCCCTCTCCCATGAGAAATCAATGCAATGGAGACCATTTCTTCCTAAGGAGGGAGGATTGATCCAGGTGGATATTGGTGGCCACCCACCTATTCCACAGGCTCGAAAAACAATTTTCCACCTTGGCAGTTTTTCGGCAATCTTTCGGGTTCCAAACTTCCGGGGTCGTTTTGAGGTCCTAAACGACATTTTTTGGGGATTTTGGGCTCAGGCGACTATAAAAGGTGAAAGCCTAGGTTAGTTGAAATTCATTCTTCTTGGTTAGACCTTTCTAACGGTGTATTAATCACCCCTAATGGAGATCGTCTGCAAATGTTACGCCCTTGGGAAGTTGACATATCAGGTACCCCCATCGGGGACCGAATTTTTTTTGGATTTTCATCTTCTGAAGTTAGGGTTTTGTATTTTATTTATGTTAAAATGGCCTTTGGAGCCTCATTGTAACAATTATATTCTTGTGAATGCGAGTATCTGTCACATCTTTTCTCAGAGATAAGTTGCCACTGTTCTAACAAGTCTTTCACTCAGTATTTTTACAGTCTTTGTATATTTTCGCTCATTAATAGAAAATTGTGTATTACTATATATCTATGTTTATGGTTGCATATCTGATACATTTATGTTATATTATTGGATATCCATAATATATCTGTGCATTTCTTTATTATATATCCACTCTCATTTTCTGTCGAAAATAATCTGGATCAGTGGTATGAGAGCGGGTTGCTCTTGATCGTTTTTTAGTGCATGTCCGCGATGAGGTCTGAGTATAGTAAGTTGGGTCTCGAGCTTGTATCTCTTGAGGAAAATCTCTCTTGCACACCAAGGAAACCCTCAATGGTGGAAGAAAAGAAAAACACCAGAGCATACGATTCTATCAATATGTTGCTTGAGAAATCTCTCACGCGACAAAGGGACTAAATGATGGAGAATTTTTCCCACATTCTTCAATGCTTGTCGATAACAATAGGAGCATCTTCATCAAGAAGACACTTTGGAGAAACCTCACCTTTCAAGGTATGATTTAATTTTGATATTCCCATATTTCAAGGATATATATAGATGCATATGCCCTAGAAAAATGGTTAAATCTGGTAGAAGGTTATTTCTCTGTTCATAATTTCTCCAATAGGGAAAAGAGCCCACCTGGGATTTTTTTATGGATGCTGTAAAGGAACAATATTACCTTATTGGAAACTATGAGGACCATTACATGCGATGGACCACACTATGGCAAGAGAGGGGCCAAGCAGTTCCATAGTTCACCAATACCTTCCATACCTTGCGCACCAAGCTGGGTATCAAAGACTTTAAGCGACATTTGATTCTGAAATACAACGGGGCTCTACACAAATACATCCAAACTTAAATGGATTTTCTGGACATCTCATCACTCGGTACTACTTATCAATATGCTATTAAAATGGAGCATAAATTTAATCACCAGAACAAGCAGGATTTTGGGTCTGCAAATCCGCAACAAAACGTATTATAAATATGGCCCTAACAAACAAGCTCCTGAAAACCATTCCAAGCCACAGGAAAAGAAGAGTCATGAGAAGACGAATAAGGACACTGGAAAATGGTGTTATTTCCACAAAATCCCCTGGCACAACACCGATGAATGTTGATCAAAACAGTCATTGGTGGTCAAGATCAAAGACAAGGAGTTGAACCCTGAATTGGAATATGATTCAGAAAATACTGATAGAAGATAGATCATCGACACAAACCCCACTACTATTGTCGCGATCGAAGCAATTCAACCAGAAGAACCAATAGATCCTGAAGAGAGGGAGTGCCTTTTTCATTCACAGATGTGGCTGAAGGGGACCACACTGCATTTTATTGTTGATAATGGAAGCCATAAGAACCTCATCTCAGTAGAGGTTGTCAAACAGTTGGGATTGTCGACAACACCACACCCACAACCATACAACATCAGGTGGCTTCGCCAAGGAAGATATCTTCGTGTCAGCCAACAGTGTCGATTGTCATATGGCATCCATCCCTTCAAGGATGGGGTATTATGTGATGTTGCCCAACTTGATGTCTGTGATGTTCTCTTGGGCCAACCATATATGTGGAAACTCCAGGTTGTTTATGAGTCTCGACCCCATAGTGTCATTGTTGCTTTGGGGGGTCATCTCTACAGAATACCAGAGGTATTTCCAACTACTATCCCACCTAAACAATGTCGTAAGTTAGTATCTCATACTACAAAATTCAACTTCTTCACAATCTTTTCAAAAGGTGAACAAAAGGATACTGCAACCACTACAGCCTCGACCCAAGCACCTTCTATCCAACAGAAGTAGGTCAACAAGGTTGCATCAAAGTGAAAATATTCCTTCTTCACACAGTCATCTCATGGAGATAGACTTGTTAAAAGGGTCCAACCCTTCCAACCACAGGTTCATGACAACCTTCAATAAGCTAAGCATTACAACTTCTCCAGCAAGGCAAGTAACTCACCAAGATTCAGATTCAACAAACACTTCCCCCTCTCCCCCAAGAACTCAACACAATGGATACCATTCCTTCCTAAGGAGGGAGGATTTATATAGGTGGATATCGGTGGCCACCCACCTATTCCACGGGCTCGAAAAACAGTTTTCCACCTTGGCAGGTTTTCGGCAATTTTTTGGGTTTCAAACTTTCGGGGCTATTTTGAGGCCCTAAATGATGTGTTTTTGGGATTTGGGGACCATGAGAATAGAAAAAGTGGGATCCTGAGGCAATCAAGAGTCTTTCTTCTTGGTTAGACCTTTCCAATGGTGTATCAAGCACCCCAAACAAAGATCGTATGCAAAAGTTACACCCCCGAGAAGTTGACGTATCAACTACCGCCATCGGGGCCCACAAACCTTTTGGATTTTCATCTTCCAGGGTTATGGTTTTGGATTTTACTTATGTTAAAAAGGCCTTTGGAGCCTCATTGTAAAAATCATCTTTTTTCATATGTGAGTAGCCATCACATCTCTTCTCAAAGATAAGCTTCCACCATCCTAGCGAGTCTTTCACTCTGTATTTTTACAGTCTGTGTACATTTCCGCTCATTAATAGAAAATTGTGTATTACTGTATCTTTGTGTTTATGGTTGCATCTCTGATACATTTATGTTATTTTATTGGATATCCATGATATCTCTATGCATTTCTTTATTATATCTCCGCTCTCATTTTGTGTCGAAAATAATCTGGATCAGTGGTATCAGAGCAGGTTATTCTTGATCACTTTTTAGTGCATGTCCTTGACAAGGTTTGAGTATAGCAAGTTGGGTCTTGAGCATGTATCTCTTGAGGAAAACCTCTCTCTCACACCCAATAAACCCTCAATGACGAAAGAAAATAAAAACGGCAGAGCATACGCTTCTATCAATCTCTTGCTTGAGCAAGCTCTCACACGATAGAGGGACGAAATGATGGAGAATTTTTCCCACATCCTTCAATGCTTGGCGATAAAAATAGGTGCATCTTCATCAAGCGACCACTTTGGAGGAACCTCGCCTTTCAAGGTACAAGATAATTTTGATATTCCCATATTTGAAGGACATATAGATGTAGATGCCCTAGAAAAATGGTTAAATATGCTAGAAGGTTATTTCTTTGTTCATAATTTCTCCGACAGGGAAAAGATCACCTTCGCACTCCTTAAGGCTCTCCCCCATGTCAAACATTGGTGGGAAAGTTAATGGGAGCAAATTTCCATAGAGGAGTCCGGAATATATGGGGTCGAGCCTACCTGATATTTTTTTATGGATGCAGTAAAGGAACAATATTACCCTATTCGAAACTATGAGGAACAGTACACGAGATGGACCACACTGCGGCAAGAGAGGGGCCAAGCAATTCTAGAGTTCACCAATACCTTCCATACCTTGTGCACCAAGATGGGTATCAAATACTTCGAGCGACATTTGGTTGTGAAATACCGCGGGACTCTACACAGATACATCCAAATTGAAATGGATTTTTTTGACATCTCATCACTCAGTTCTGCTTATCAATATGCTATTAAAATCGAGCAGAAATTTAAGCACCAGAACAAGCGGGATTTTGGGTCTGCAAATCCTCAACAAAAAAAGTATGATAAAGACGGCCCTAACAAACAACCTCCTGAAAACCATTCCAAGCCACAGGAAAAGAAGGGTCACGAGAAGACGAAGAAGGACACTGGAAAATGGTGAAATTTCCACAAAATCCCCTTGCACAACATCGATGAATGTCGAACAAAAAAGTCATTGGTGGTCGAGATCAAAGACAAGGAGCCCAACCCTTAATTGCAATCTGATTCAAAAAATACTAACAGAAGACAAATCATCGACGCAGACCCCACTGCTATTGTCGCATCCACAATAATTCAACTAGAAGAAACAACAGATCATGAAGAGGGGGATCTCCTTTTTCATTCACAAATGTGGGTGAAGGGAACCCCGCTGCATTTTATTGTTGATAGTGGAAGCCATAAGAACCTCATCTCAGCGAAGGTTTTCAAACAGTTGGGATTGTCGACAACACCATACTCGCAACGATACAACATCGGGTGGCTTCGCCAAAGAAGATATCTCCATTTCAGCTAGCAATGTCGATTTTCATATGGTGTCCAACCCTTCAAGGATGAGATATTATGTGATGTTGTTGCACTGGATGTCTGTTATGTTTTATTGTTCAACCATATATGTGGAAGCACCAGGTTGTTTATGAGTCTCAACCCCATAGTGTCATTGTTACTTTGGGGGGTCATCTCTACAGAATACCAGAGGTAGTTCCAACTACTGCCCCACCTAAACAATGTCGCAAGGTAGTATCTCATACTACAAAATTCAGCTTCTTCACAATATGTTCAAATGTTGAACAGAAGGATGCTGCAACCACTACAGCCTTGGCCCAAGCACCTTCTATCCAACAGAAGCAGGTAAAAAAGGTTGCATCTAATCGCAAAGATTCCTTGTGCACACAGTCATCCCATGTATACAGACTGATTAAAAAGTTCCAACCCTTCCAGCCACAAGTTCGTGACAACCTTCAACAAGCTAAGTAGCGGAAATTCTCCAGCAAGGCAAGCAACTCACCAATATTCAGATTTAGCAAACGCTTCCCCCTCTCCCCCGGGAACTCAATGCAATGGAGACCATTGCATCCTAAGGAGGGAGGATTGATCCAGGTGGATATCGGTGGCCACCCACCTATTCCATGGGCTCGAAAAACAGTTTCCACCTTGGCAGTTTTTCAGACATTTTTCGGGTTCCAAACTTTCGGGGCTGTTTTGAGGCCCTAAAAGATGTTTTTTGTGGATTTGGGACCCAAGAGAATATAAGAGGCACTTACTTGAACCAGTTGAAATTCTTTCTTCTCGGTTAGACCTTTCCAACGATGTGTCGAGTGCCCCAAACAAAGATCGTATGCAAAAGTTATGCCCCCATGAAGTTGACGTATCAACTACCCCCATCAGGGCCCGCAAACCTTTTGGCTTTTCATCTTCTGGGGTTAGGGTTTTGGATTTTACTTATGTTAAAAATGCCTTTGGAGCCTCATTGTAACAATCATCTTCTTGTGAATGCGAGTAGTCGTCACATCTCTTCTCAGAGTTAAGATGCCACCATTATAGTGAGTCTTTCACTCTATATTTTTACAGTCTTTGTACATTTTCGCTCATTAATAGAAAATTGTGTATTACTATATATATGTGTTTATGGTTGCATCTCTGATACATTTATGTTATATTATTGGATATCCACGATATCTCTGTGCATTTATTTATTATATCTCTGCTCTCATTTCATGCCGAAAATAATTCGGACCAAGTAGTAAGTTGGGTAATGTTATACAAATTGGTATCATAGCGACAAAAGTTGATATTTTGTGTGTTGGCCCAGCTTGGGTGGCTAGAGATATCACAGTATGGTATCATAGAAATTATTGGGTAACAAGGAGGTTACATTATGGTATCAGAGCAGTTTTCAGTAACGGGGATGTTGCAAATTTGTATCAGAGAAGTTTTTGGTAACGACGATCTGACATGGGTTCATATTTATTTCTACAGTTCCTCAACCATTCACGTTCCTCACACGGCTTCCTTTTCTCGGTGATTCTCTGTCAATTGAGTGAATTCTCCTATTAGACAGACTACAACTTTGGCCACATGAATTCAACCCAATCACTGGCCCTCTGATCATAATGGTGGCTTGATTCCTCCAAAGTCTTGAATTTCCATTTGTGAAATAATTCTCCCCCTGACATGGGTTGTTGAGAGTTTCATTCTCACCATCATTATCTTCTTCCTGCACTAGGGAAACTAGAACTACGACTGAGAACCTATGCTTGAGATCCTCCAAATCTTGTCTTCAAAAATGTCATATAATTCACACATTCCAAATCGACGTCGAACAACCTCACTACTTTCTTGGAGGTGGAGTGGTCTAAACTCATAGAAACATCTTCTGTGACTTTATTTTTGATAGGTTGTGATAGATCACTACATGAGATTCCACAAGATTTCAACTAGCTGGCATGTAAAGGAGGCACTCTCGCCTAAATATTTGTGCCCATCGCAGGACACCTGCAATCCCTTTTGAAATGACAAGAATGCCAATACATGCTCTTCTCCTTTTACATGTCCTCCCGGCCTTCTATGATTATTCAGTAATTAGAACAATTTAACCCTTATATTCTTCACTTCCATCAATATATATAGGTCGCTACTTTTCAACCCGATATTCTATGGAAATGAATTAAGGAATGAATGCCTCTCATCCTTTGTCTCCTGAAAACAACACACATAAGTGACTGTGACACTTCTCTTGGTGTGGCATCTCACTCACATGGTAGCTACTTCTACAGTGATAGATCTACACTCCTCCTCAGACTACAAGCAACAAATTGGTTCCCTTCATGGACAAATGAGGACATACAAAATCATAACACTCATAACAAAAATATCTACTCTCACATGTGCTAATCTACTCCTACAATATATTACTTTCATAAGTTTCCATATACTTGAGCCCTCCCGTGAGGGAGTCAAGCCTAGTCTTGCTCTGATGCCATGAAAGGAAACATGAGAGGGGTTGTACACATAATTACACAAACCAAAATAGTGATGTGTGCTCTATTAAACAATGAAATAGAGTACATATAAATACAAAAAATCTTTGTCTCAATATAGACAAACTACCTTAATCACACAATCTACTCGGTTGAGAAAATATCTCAACCTCACACCAATCTAGGAAGCATCTAGTTGGAGAGAATCTCTCAAATCCAACTAGTTCCAACAACTTCCCAAAAACTAGGAAACAAGCTCTATGCAGATACCAAATATGTTGGGTATGTGTTATATTCTTTGCACGAGTAGTAGTGCCTCAGGAAAAAAAATTCTACCTCGGGAAATGTGTTACATATTTAGGTGGTTTTTCGGCACATGGTTTTTGCCGATAGTTTTCTATTTATGGTTAAGGAATTAGGGTTGTGAACTAATCCAGGTCATTGGGTTAGGATTTTGCATGTCGTTGGCTCCTATATGTATATTGTATTGTAAACAATGTAACACATATGAATGAATATAGAATATGCTAGTTTTCCCGGTTTGGGTTTCCAGGAGAAAAATCTCTGTGTAATGTTTGTATTTGTCATTGTATGCTTTCTGTTCTTTCACTGAATATCTGTTTGCAGTAGATATTGTACAAGGTTAAAATCTACAAAATCTACCTAATAATGACCAATAATAATATTAATCACAATTATGATCACACCAAATACAAGTAGGAGTTACATATTCCAAGAAGAAAGGCTTGCTTCTATGAGGATAGGATGTGGTGTATTTCCTTGAATTTTGAGATTATATATATATATATATATATATATATATATATATATATATATATATATAGAAAGTTGATATTAAAATATTTTAATAAGGTGGACATTAAAATGTTTTTTTGTTATTAATATATATTTTAAATGCCACATGTCAATTCCATGTTAAGCACTAAAAGAATTACACATCTCTCTCATACTTAGATGTAAAAATCACTTATAAGCTATATATATATATGTATGTGTGTGGGATACAAAAATATTTTTTTCAATACAAAGATTAAAATATTTTATTTATAATTTAGATGAAATAAAAAATTTGTTATTAACAATTTTTTTTTAATGTCATGAATCAAGTCATTAAAAATGAAAAAAATTATACATTTTCCAAAATATTTCTCAAT
>ML781557.1:1027155-1042175 GCA_009831015.1 Picea engelmannii | reverse complement strand
AAAAAAAGCTTAACAAAGATAAATATAAATGTACACATATATTTGTTTATTATTTTAATTAATATATAAATGTTTTTAATTCATTAACAATGGTAATGTTTCTTATATTTTTAAACAAACTCTTTTATAATAATCAATTTTGAATCATATAAATTCAAATATATACATTTAATAACATTAAACCATATCTATATTTTATATTTTAATCATTAGAATTTTCAATACATTAAACCAAAAATTTTGTTTTTTAAAAATGATTCTTATTTAAAGAACAAAAAAGTTTACATTCAAAATGTGATAAAGCATCATAAAATTTAATAGAACACCAACCTGAGTGATTTGTCAAAACTAAACTAAAAACAAAATATAGTCTTTAGACATTAATCCCTTGTTTTACATCATACTAAAATTTAATAGAAAGAGGGATTGAATCCCGCATTACATCATAGATAAGGAACTACACTAACTCCATCCATAGAAAAGTCTAGAAAAGTCAAAACTAACATCTTTGGATAATCTCAAATAACATGTAGGGAGCTTAATGCAATTTGAAAAGAGACCTCCACTTCTTCTTCACTAATGTCCTTACTGCCATTCGATAATTTCAATGCTCTTTTACACTATGCCATATGAGAAGAAAATAACGATGGACTCTAATGTCTTTGACTTGTTTAAAGAGAAGATTTAGAACTAGGTTTTGTATATATGTATTTATAGTTTTCCAATTGATTATCAATTTTGAATATGGTTGTTATCTTATTCAACAACGAAATTGACATATTGACTTGGCTTTGCACTCTACAAAAATTATTTATGCCCTCTCTTAGGCCATGAGCTTTTAAGGATATTTTGTGAGAATTAGAGAGGTAGATCACACCTTCAACATCGCATAATCAAGTATACTTTGGAATGTATCATAAAAAAATATCATGGATAAGATTTGTTTAGCTCGAGGTTATCCCTTTAACACTTTATAATCAAAGTATACCTTGACATGCACCACCAAAAAAATCCCATGGGTAAGATTTTGATGCAGAAGCAAAGATGCCCCAAATCAAAGTTGAAATTTCGTGAAGCTTTTAGAAGGCGTAGAGTGGCCAAGAAGACAAGATTTCCTCGTAATTGATTGGATTTTTTTTGTAATTAATGTGTTAAGAATATTGTTAACATATTTTTAGTGATATTAGCGATTTTGTTGAGAGTAGATCGGATTTGATATCATGATCCAATCCTTGTATTGTTTTCTATATATGTGTAAGCTTGTGTGCTGAGAAGGAAGGACTGTACAATGTAATATCATAATGAAAGAGCTAGTGTAGACCATAACAACTAGGACTGTGTGTAATTCGAGCTCGAATCCCAATGAAAGTATGTATTTAATGTAACCTGTGTGTATGATTATGTGTTTATGAAATATGTGTGTAGAAACTGTGAATTATATATCTAAGTTTGTGCAAAAGGATAGATTGTGAGCGGAGAGTATTTGTTGCAGGTCGAATGGCGATCGACTGTTGATCAGTAAAAGGATCAACGAGGATCAAATTATAAACAAAATTGTGTAGGAAGAGATATGACCGTCCATCCACAGAGGAGATCGACGGTCCTCATCATTTCGTATCTCGATCCTCGAGAGTTTTCTATCATTGTGAAGTCTGGATGTCCCGAGGTTTGACAAACGTGGCATAATTTGAATGGCGTGATGAAGCGAGGAGAACCATTGTTGAATCAACTTAAGGATCAACAATGTTCTATTGTGATCGGAAGTTCAACGATATCACAACACAACTAGACCACAATCATCGATTGAAAGAAGATATTAACGAAGGACAATGATGCCAGCGATAGATGTGTAAGAGGTTTAACGACAAACCTTTGCAATAGTCTTAAGGGTTGAGTGATTGAGATTAAATCTTTGAATTTGAAGAACGATGACTCTCATGATAGCGTACCATGACAATCAACAAGTTTTTTGTTGGAGGTGTAATAAGTACTAACGTCCTGACGCCGAGATAAGTCAGGTTCCATGGTGGCCCCACGATTTCTATTGAATTTTGATTAAGAACAATCAAAGGTACAAAAAGGATCTGAGATCCATATCAACAGTGGACATTATATCACCCCATTGTTGTTGATAATTGATCAACTTCAAGATCAACGATATAGAATGATCGCATACATCCACAGAGTTTTGGTCTCCGGTTCCAACCTTTGGTCACGTGGGATAATTGTTGATCTCGAGGAGCCAAAGGATAAGCACTTGAGTGTGCGAGCCCATGGTATTAGTGTTGGTCTTATGAATGAAGGTTGAGCATTGGAGTTAAACCTCGACAACATTTCCTTAGAGATTGGTCATGTTGCAATTTAATGTGAAAAGGGTGATCGACCTGTGAGGAAGATGAAGTTCCTATGAACTTCAGTGGCAAAGGATGAGACTTCCATGGAGTACCATTGAACCAAGGTGTAGGTTTGGGGATTAGTTTGCGTAGTTTCTTCCATGGATGTTTTATTCCATTTTGTGGGCCCATAACCCATAGGTTCGAGGATTGAAATCAATGATCCTAAGGACCTCAATTATTGTTCTTATCAAATAAGTATCGGAGCACAGTCTTTGGTACTTGTCAACTGGTATCAGAGCGCAGGGAAATATTTCTCTACAAGAGAGTGAGAAGATTTGTAGCAGCCTAGAGAAAGGAGTTCTTAGAAGGTTCTAGAGGAGATAACCAGGAGAATACCAAAAGATTGTGCTCATGAGAGAAGCTTAGTGAGGTATTGTGTAGTAGGGTGAAACAAACTTGTTAGTGTAGAGGCTTTGTTGCAGCTCACTGACTGAGCATTGGAGAAGCTCAATTATGCATGAGGAAAATGAAGACTAGAGAGTGAATATGGTGCCTCAATTAGAGACACATGATTAGGAGATCATGAAAGTTTTTAACTTTTGGGAGTTTGATGCAGGAGAAAAAATTCCCCAAATCAAAGTTGAAATTTCGTGAAGCTTCTAGAAGGCACAGTCTGGCCAAGAAGACAAGATTTTCTTGTAATTTATTGGATTTGTTTTGTGATTGTTGTGTTAAGTAGATTGTTAACATATTTTGAGTGATATTAGTGATTTTGGTGAGAGTAGACCATATATGATATCATGATCTGATCCTTGTATTGTTTTCTATATATGTGTAATCCTGCATGCTGAGTAGGGAGGACTGTAAAATGTAATATCAGAATGAGAGAGGTAGTCCAGCCCATGACAACTATGATTGTGTGTAATTCGAGCTCAAATCCTAATGAAAGCATGTATTTTATGTAACCTGTGTGTATGGTTATGTGTTTATGAAATCTGTGTGTAGAAACTATGAATTATATATCTGAATGTGTCCACAATAATAGATTGTGAGTAGAGAGTATGTGTTGCAGGTCGAATGGTGATTAACTATTGATCACTAAAAGGATCAATGACGATCAAATTATACACGAAATTATGCAAAAAGAGATCTGATCGTCCATCCACAGAGGAGATCGAAGGTCCTCATCATTCCATATCTCGGTCCTCGATAGGTTTCTATCGTTGTGAAGTCTGGATGTCCCAAGGTCCGACATACGTGGAATAATTTGAATGGCGTGATGAAGCAAGTAGAACCATTGTTGAACCAACTAAATAATCAACAATGATATATTATGATCCAAAGTTCAACGATATCACGACAAAGTTAGACCAAAAATGTCGATTGGAAGAGGAGATTCATGGAGGACAATGATGTTGATGATAGATGTGTAAGAGGTTTAATGATAAACCTTTGCAATAGTTTGAAGGGTTGGACGATTGAGATCAAATCTTTGAATATGAAGATCAACGACTCTCATGATAGTGGATTGCAACCATTAGTGCATTTTTTGTTGGAGGTTGTAATAAGTCTCGACGTTTTGACATCGAGATACGTCAGGTTTTGTGGTGGCCCCACGATTTGTATCGAGTTTTGATTAAGAACAATCAACAGTCCATAAAGGATATGAGATCCATATCAATGATGGACATTATATCACCCCATTGTTGTTGATCATTGATCAACTTCGGGATCAATGCTCCAGATTGATCACGTACATCCACAGAGTTTTGGTCTACGGTTCTAGGATTCAATCGCGTGGGATAATTTTTTATTCCGAGGAGCTAAAGGATAAGCACTTGAGTGTGCGATGCCATGGTCTTATCGTCGATCCTATGAATGAAGGTCGAGCATTGGATTTAAACCTCAACATCGGTGCCTTAGAGATTGGTCATGTTGCAATTTCATGTGAAAAGGGTGATCGATCTATGAGGATGATGAAGTTACTATGAACTTCAGAGGAAAAGGATGAGAATTCCATGGAGTACAATTGAAATAGGGTGCAAGTTCAAGGAAGAGTTTGCATAGTTGATTCCATGGACGTTTTAGTCCATTTTGTGGGCCCATAACCCACAGGTCCGAGGATCGAAATCAATGATCCTAAGGACCCTAATTATTGGTCTTATCAAATAAGAGAAAGGTCTTTGGTACTTATCATATTTTTCTACCTCTATCTTGTTTTTCATTATCTTTGGAGTATTCTTTATGCCTTCAAAATAAAATTGTCTTTGATGTTAAGATTGAAAAAGAGGAATCTCCTTATCTTCAAATATGCTTGAGTTCTTAGCTAGCCAAATAGCCATGTATTATTTGAGGGTTCTATCATCAAACCATTTTTTCATATGCCCCAACATAGAATCTTCTTTCCATAAACCTTTTCCACTACTCAAAGAGAGAATAAATCCTCATACCTCTTGGGTGAAAGAACAATGAACCAACAAATGATCGATAGTTTCCCCATATTTTTTTCAAATACTACATATACTAGGGCATTGCCTTGCCCTCTTATATAAAACATCCTAAGTCCATACTTTGTTCACTAGAGACATCCACACAAAGATTCTATATTTTAATGATGCTTTTACTTTCCATGTTTATACTAATAATTCCACAATCTTCCATAATCTAAAACCTCTCGTAACACTCAATATATTTTCTTTTAATTAATAAAAATTTCTCACCAACTTAAAATAAATGGTTACTATTAATTAAGTTTTTATTAATAATAACAAATTTAATATTCTTTTTAAAAAAAATTCCTCATTAAATTAACACTAGTTTATTAAAAATATACTAACAATAATTTATATACAATTTTTTATTTACTCTTCATCATTTCCTACTTTCCACTCTTTCATCCATTTATTTTATTGATTAAACACTTAATAATCTACTACTCGCAACTAAAAACCTATTAAAAATAAATAAAAACTTTAATGAATAACAATTGTTATTTTCAAATTATTTTAGCTTAATATTTAGTAAAAAAAAAAAAAAAACATAATTTTATTATTATTATTTAATCTTACATATTTTAATATTTAACGTTATTACTAAGTTTAAAAACATTGAGGGCTGGTCAAAAGAGATTAAATGCAATATCAGAGTCAAACAAGGTTGTCCCTTGTCCCCTACCATTTTTGGCATATACATTGACAAGTTAGAAGATTGCTTGGAAAAAGCAGGTTGTGTCGGCCCTACTCTCACTGGTATAGTCATCAATCTTCTTCTTTATGCCGATGATATTGTTCTTATGGAAAAGAGTCCCCATGATCTTGAAATCCAACTAAGAATTCTCAAGGATTTTTGCTTCAATATGGGTATGACTATTAATACTAATAAGACTAAGGTCATGAGTATTAAATTCAATAAGATCCCTTATGATACCTTTGTATATGACAACATCAACTTGGAGGAAGTGACTTCATACAAACATCTTGGAATTGATATTCACCACAAGCTCAATTGGAATTATAGCATTGAGAAAATGATGATTGGGGGATGGAAAGTTTATTATGGGCTTGAAAATAATTGTAAATCGGTTGATCTTTGGAGTTGGGATAAGAAAAAACTTATATTTGAGACTCTTGTTATACCTGTTATTCTTTATGGATGTGAAATATGGGGCTGTAGTATATCTCGTGAATCCTGGAGAAAGATATAACAAATACAAAAAAAAATTATAACCTATAATCTCAAAATTAAAGGAAATATGCCCTATCCCATCCTCCTCTTAGAAACAAGTCTCTCCCCCATTGAGAGCATGGCTATGACTAGATACCTAATGTATAAGAACAAGTTAAACAACATGGAAGACAAGAGGCTTCCTAAAACTGCTTCAAAATCGAGTCATAACCACCATCGACTCAAGCGAGGATGGCATAAAGATGCATGTTCTTGGCTAAACTATTGGGAATCATGGAAGACACCATTTTGCAAAATAAAGATACTATTAAAAAAAACATCAAATCAAAATTTAAGGAGAAAATGTGGTGTGATAAATAGTTAGAGGAAAAAAGAAAATTAAGGTATTATAAAGATGTAATCAACCTAATCTAGAAGATCAAAATTATCTACCTGTTTTGCTAAGTGTAAAGAAAAAAATAAGCATTGCTAAGATAAGAACAAATTCTCACTAGCTCCATAGTGAAATTGGGCGTTAGTCAATTCCTAAAATGCCATGGGATGAAAGAGTGTGTAACCTTTGTGACACTAAGAAGGTTGAAGATGAAAAGCATTTTCTCTTAGATTGTCCAGCCTATACCCATATTAGATCTCATTTTCAAAATATTTGTCACACTACCAACCTTCCTAATCTCTTAACTCAAGAAAAGTATGGTGATCTTGGAAAGCTTCTCTTAATGTTTTTCGAGTACAGAAACAAAATTCTAAAGAATCAAAAGTAATCACTTACCCTCTTAAGGTCTGATAGACCAATTAAGTCTGAGTGGATGTTAATCATCATCATCATCAATATAATAATATATCTATTTTGATATATTTATGAGGGAATTGTATGGGCTTTCTTTAGAGATTTAGCAAATAGATGAAAGCTAATAAATATATTGAAGTTTAAAGATGATTTGAGTAAACAATATCATATTAGTTTTTAAAAGTAAATAAAAAGAGATATTTGATAATAATTAATAAGTGAAAAGCTCATTGAGATTAAAAATAAAATATAAGATATCTAGTTAAAATGGGGAGTTTTTTTTGGAGTAATTTTGTAAGTGTACAAGTTCAAATTTATTAAGAGAAATTCTCCCTAAAATATGAGAATTTCGATCATGAAAATCTTATTTGAAGGTTTTGATTTATTTTAAGATGACTTAAATAACTAAAATTTGAAAAAATTAAATCAATTAAAACAAAATTAAAAAGATTTTTTTTTTTTTATGGAAAGTGGCAAAATCTATCATATATCAATTGTTAATTGAGTCATCTAATTTCTATCTTAGCAAGATGCTAAAAATACTTTGAATGGGACCATATACTTTTGAGTAACATTTAATCTTAATCCCATACATGCTACTAGATATTACTTAGAGTGACAATTTAACTTTTTACTAAAAGGTTTCACATTTATTAAGAGAAATTCTCCCTAAAATCTGAGAATTTCGATCATGAAAATCTTATTTGAAGGTTTTGACTTATTTTAAGATGACTTAAATAACTAAAATTTGAAAAAATTAAATCAATTAAAACAAAAATAAAAAGATTGATTTATTTTATGGAAAGTGGCAAAATCTATCATATATCAATTATTAATTGAGTCATCTAATTTCTATCATATATGTAATATCAGAACGAGAGAGGTAGTCTATCCCATAGCAGCTATGAATGTGTGTAATTCGAGCTTGAATCCTAATGAAAGCATGTATTTTATGTAACCTGTGTGTATGGTTATGTGTTTATGAAATCTATTTGTAGAAACCTCGAATTGTATATCTGAGTGTGTCCACAAGAATAGATTGTGAGCATAGAGTATTTGTTGCATGTCGAATGGCAATCAATCGATAGAGTATTTGTTGCATGTCGAATGGCAATCAATCGTTGATCGCTAAAAGGATCGAGGACGATCAAATTATAAACGAAATTGTGTAGAAAGAGATCTGACCGTCCATCCAAAGAGAAGATCGATGGTCCTCATCATTTCGTGTCTTGATCCTCGATAGTTTTCTATCGTTGTGAAGTCCCGATGTCCCAAGGTCCGACATATGTGGCATAATTCGAATGGCATGATGAAGCAAGGAGAATCATTGTTGAATCAAGTAAAGAATCAACGATGATCTATTATGATCCAAAGTTCAACAATGTCACAACAAAGTTAGACCAAAATTGTCGATTGGAAGAGGATATTCACGGAGGATAGTGATGTCGATGATAGATGTGTAAGAGGTTTAATGACAAACCTTTGCAATAGTCCGAAGGGTTGGGCGATTGAGATTAAATCTTTGTATCTGAACATCGACGACTTTCATGATAGCAAACTGTAACCATCGACGAGTTTTTTGTTGGAGGTTGTTATAAGTCTCGATGTTCTGATGTCGAGATACATCAAGTTTTGTGGTGGCCCCACGATTTGTATTGAGTTTTGATTAAGAACAATCAACAGTCCGGAAAGGATCTGAGATCTATATAAACGATGGACATTATATCGCCCCATTGTTGTTGATCGTTGATCAACTTCAAGATCAACGCTCTAGATTGATTGCGTACATCCGTAGAGTTTTGGTCTACGGTTCCAGTCTTCAGTCGGATGGGATAATTTTTTATCTCAACGAGTTAAAGGATAAGCGCTTGAGTGTGCAAGCCCGTGGTCTTATCGTCGATCTTATGAATGAAGGTCGAGCATTGGAGTTAAATCTTGACAATGGTTCCTTAGAGATTGGTCATGTTGTAATTTCATGTGAAAAGGCTGATCGTTCTGTGAGGACGATGAAGTTCCTATGAACTTCAGAGGCAAAGGACGAGACTTCCATGCAGTACCATTGAAATATGGTGCAGGTTCAAGGAAGAGTTTGCATAGTTGTTGCCATGGACATTTTAGTCCATTTAGTGGGCCCATAACCCACATGTCTGAGGATCGAAATCAATGATCCTAAGGACCCTGATTATTGGTCTTATCAAATAAGAGCAAGGTCTCTAGTACTTATCAGATTTGTCTACTTCCAGGTTACCTACCTATCTTGTTTTTTTTTATCTTTGGAGTATTCTTTATGCCTTCAGATTAAAATTGTCTTTGATGTTAAGCTTGAAAAAGAGGAATCCCCTTAACTTCGAATATGCTTGAGTTCCTAGATAGCCAAATAGCCATGTATTCTTTAAGGGTTCTATCATCAAACCATTTTTTCATATGCCCCAACATAGAATCTTCTTTCCATAAACCTTGTCCACTACTCAAAGAGAGAATAAATCTTCATACCTCTTGGGTGAAAAAACAATAACCAACAAATGATCGATAGTTTCCCCATATTTTTTTTCAAATACTACATATACAAGGACATTGCCTCGCCCTCTTATATAAAACATCCTAAGTCCATACTTTGTTCACTAGGAACATCCACACAAAAATTCTATATTTTAATGGTGCTTTTACTTTCCATGTTTATACTCATAGTTCCATAATCCAGAAGCTCTTATAACTCTCAATATATTTTCTTTTAATTAATAAAACTTTCTTACCAACTTAAAATAAATGATTAATATTAATTAAGTTTTTATTAATAACAACAAAGTTGATATATATATATATATATATCCTCATTAAATTAACACTGGTTTATTGAAAATATACTAACATTAATTTTTATATACAATTTATAAAAATAACTTAAAAAAAATAATTGGAAAAGGAGCAAAAACTTTATAACATAAATTCCAAAAATTCTCTATTCACTTGACTTAGTAAACCATATGATTATAAAGATTAGTGACCTAATTATTACTTGTATGTATATTCAGTTTTCTTATATTATGGTCACTAAGACCTGGAAAGATATATATTTTAAAATGAATATAGGCCAGACACTTATAAATCAGCTCCRAACAAAAACATGAATGGTATTWGACTTGGGGGTAAAAGATTGAAATATATTTCACTTCAATTAAATTCTTCTAAATGAGGAAACCTCCGGAATATGAATGCTTTTATGAACGCTATTACARCATAATGCWAMATTAWAAAACGATACYGCTACATTTAAAACGAAGAGTGCATGARATGAAATGACMATCTCCATATACATATAAAGCTTGTCGGATTCCTTCCATAACAGTCCGTTTACTGCCCCGGGTACGCACAGCCGGCGCTCGACTTGGCCCATTGGTTCGGCGTTCGAATCCTGCGCCTCGACATGATGCCGTATTCGTCATTAAAGTCGTCCTCGTCGGAGGAGGCAGCAGCGGAAGAATTTTTATTATTAAGGGACTTCAAATAGAGATATGCAAACAACATCCAGTATACCACGACAGTCACACAGCCACAGACCGCTAAGGTCACCGCTGTGCAGAAAAATGGAGACGTTCCAATCGCATTTGCATTCCTGCCATTGACGTTAATATGACGAGCAGCATCACCGACTAATTGTGAGCTCTCACTGGAAGGAAGAAGGAGAAGCAGAAGCAACAGAGTAGAGGAGGAGATAAAACAAGTGATTAATCTTCCAAGTGCCATTTCCGCTGCTTCTGCAGAGCTTCAAACACTCAAAAGCTTAATTTCCTGCTCTGAAAAGGAGGAGGAGCAGTCCCAGTTTTGGGTATTGGAGAGGCTCTGCTGCTGCACTTATAAAGCTTCAAGAAGAAGAAGAGGGGACTAATAATGCCTGACAATAGTCGGATTATCCTTGAAAATCCAAAAATAAGTGGTGAAATTTGTCTTTATGTTGCATCGTATTGTTACAATTATATTAGTAATTTTAAATCTTCATTGTTTATTATATTGTTTTGCTATAAGATGCATTGTATATAGATATCTTATTCTCGCGGGAGATTTAAATTTCTCCACAGGTATAGATGAAGTGTGGGGGTGTCGGCATCCATTGGCGACTTTTTTCAAAGATCTTTTTCAAAATTACATTTGGTGGATGTTGTGTCTTCGGAGGTGGTGTCAACTTGGTGTAATGGTAGAAATGGGGTGGATGGAATTCAAAAGAGATTAGATAGGGTTTATGCTTTATAACCTATTCTTAATGATTATGCATTATACAGATTGTGGGTGGAACTCCCTTTTATTTTCGATCATGCCCTTTGCTCTTCCAATTGGATTATGGTATAAAGTTGGTGGCATATCCATTTAAATTTAACCCTGTGTTGTTGAAAGATGAGTCTTTTGGTGATCTCGTCCGAGATGTGTGGAGTTCTCAGCAGGATCCAGTGGCGGAAGGAGCACACAAGATTGGTTGGGAAGTTATTTAAACTAAAATCCCTAGTGAAGAAGTGGATAGCGGTAAGGAAAAAATCCGATCTACAAACCCAAACCCTTGAAAAGATCGAAGAAGAGATTGCCAACCTTACTAAACAAAGCTTAGAGACTCATCATTGTTATGATCATGGTCCCCAACTGAAAACACTTGATTCTGAAAGAAACAAATTGTTGCTGGCGGATGAGGAACGTTGGCGCCAAAAGAGTAGGGCCACGTGGATTCAATGTGGGGACAATATTACTAATTTTTTTCATCGGTTTGCCAGTTTTAGACGGAATAAAAAGCATTTGTGGGAGGTAAAGGATGAGTTTGATCAAGTTCACGTTAGGGAGGAGGCTATAAATGTTGAAGCGTTGAGATATTTTAGATTTTTTTATAAAGAATCAACTCAAAATATGATAGAGGATCATATTTCTTCTGTGCGTCTTTACCCTAGATTGGTCTCTGTGGAGGATGTGCTTATTATTGAGAAAACTTGCACTATGGAGGAAGTTCTAGAAGTTCTAAGGGGTTTCACAAAAGGTAAGAGCCCCGGTCCTGACGGGTGGACTGTGGAGTTCTTCCTGCACTTCTTTGATCTGGTTGCTAGCAATCTGTTGGAGGCAGTCGAGGAATCGCGTTTAACTAGAGTGGTGAACAGATCAATAAACTCGACTTTTATAGCACTTATACCTAAGTTAAATGGTCCTACTACCTTTGGAGACTTTCGACTGATTTCATTTTGCAATCTGTGCTACAAGATAATTTCTAAGATTATTACTAAACGCATCAGACCTATTATGTCTCGTACACTATTAGAGGAGCAATTTGGATTCTTAACAGGAAGGAAAATTATTGATGCCATAGGAACTGCACAAGAGTTCCTTCACAACATCAGAGAGAAAAAGGTACAAGCATTAATCTTTAAGAATGATTTAAAGAAAGCCTATGACTGCATAAGCTGGGATTTTCTTAGGTTGGCTCTTTTACAATGTGGATTTGGCCTGCTGACGACCAAGTGGATTATGGGCTGCATTACTTCAGCTACATTTGCGATCTTAATAAATGGAGAGCCAACAAAATTTTTTAATAGCGGTAGAGGGCTCAGACATGGGTGCCCGCTGTCACCTTTGCTCTTCATTTTAGTAATGGAAGGTTTGAGTCTGGATTTTAAAAGAAGCCAAGAGAATGGCCTAATGACATGCATCAAGGTATCAAGCCTTATCATGATACTCCACCTCCTTTTTGTTGGTGACATTGTTATTATGACTAAAAAATCTATTGCAGAATGGACGGAGATACAAAAGCTATTGACTATGTTCTGTAGCGCAACTGGTCTTTTGATAAATGGTCAGAAATCCTCCTTTTACCAGTTTGGATTTCAACAACAAGTATTGGATACTTTAAAAGCTTCTTTTCTTTACAATTTTAATCATCTCCCTGATGGATTTAGATATCTTGGTTATATTTTAAAAGTTGGCAGGTACAAAGTCGAGGACTGGAACTGGCTCATAGCTAAATATGAAAAACGAATAAGACATTGGTGCAATAGATGGTTGTCACTCGGGGGTCGCCTAGTGCTGATAAAGGTTGTTTTAGAAAGCCAGATGATATATTGGTTGGCTCTGGCTAATATTCCATCCTTGGTACTCTATAGAATTCATCAATTGGTATTCAACTTTCTTTGGGTTGGGAAAAAAAAAAAAGGGTTTCCACCTTTGCAACTAACAACTTATTTCACGTCCAAAGAAGTATGGGGGATGGGGGCTGAGGAATATTTTCAGTTTCAGTAGAGACATGGCGACGAACACACTTTGGAGGGCATTGATGCTGGATGGACTATGGCATCGAGTCTTAAAAGACAAATATTTTCCTTATGTTTCAATGGCGCACTGGCTTTGTACAGTTCCAGAGGTTGGAGAAAAAGGATCCCAGACTTGGAAGTATCTTCTTAAGTCCTTACACATTTTTCTTCATTGGCTTGTGTGGTACCCAGGGTCGGGAAAATCCATTTTTATTGGAAAATACCATATTTTTGGGATGGGGGACGCGGCCATACTGTCTGGAGATCTGATAACAACTCTAAATCAGAAAGGAGTGTTTTACTTATATCAGGCTTACAGAGTTCCTCGTCTGGGACTGATTTGTTCCAACGGGATCACAAGTGTTGAACTGGACTTAGAGGGGCCTTTAGCAACTGAATGGAAGGAATTTCGATGTGCTATCATAAACAATGGTGTACAATTGTTGATGAGGCCGGACAAACTAAAGTGAACCGTGATGATTCTTCTGGAAGGATTTCAGTCAAAAATGTTTATGAGGCAATTGAAAATAAGAAACAAAACTATGTGATTGGAGGATGGAGGAAATTTTTGTGGTCCTAGGATTGTCCATTAAAACTAAAACTCTTTACCTGGCTGGTGGTGGAGAATAAAATTCTCACATGGGAGAACATGCAACATAGAGGTTTTATGGGCCTGAGCTATTGTATTCTATGTAAGGAAAATAAGGAAACAATGTTTCATATGTTTGTTAAGTGTCCATTTACGTGTGCAGTCTGGGAAAGAGTTAAAAAATCCATAAACAATCTGGGGGCGTGGACTGGTAATTCCATATCGGAGTGCTTTAAAAACTGGAAACTGCAAAATTATGCCTATCCCACTCTTCCAATTTTTATATGTTGGTATATATGGCTCGAAAGGAACCTTGCAATATTTGAAGAGGGTTCTCCATTTGTTCAAAAGGTGGCTTTTATGTCCTTATTAGTCATGGGCGATTACAAATCACCAATAAAAGCTACGACTATGAGGAGGGTGCCATTGCAGCTTGCGGTGGGTGGCACAGTTGGATGGTTTGATGTGGCTACTCTTGCATCGGGTCAAAACAGTGGGGCTGGAGGGGTGTTACGGATCAACGAGCACATAATTTTTAAATGGACCATTAACTGAGGTTCTGGCACAAATACTAGAGCGGAGCTGTTGGGAGCATGGGCACTTCTTACTCTAGCTTCTCAGCTTGCTATTTCGGAGCTATTTGTTCAGGGGGACTCAAAGATTGTCATTGAATGGTTGCGGGGAAAGGGTCGCTTTCAGGTGGTCTCTATGGAGTGCTGGAAGGACATACTTAATGATCTTATAAAGCTCTTCCATAATATTACTTTCTTGCATGTGTACTAAGAAGAAAATCAAGAAGCGGATAGTCTATCAAAAAAGGCGCTTCTTAACGCTCCCGGGAAAATTGAATATTATCAATGTGAAGGGGACCATGAAGGTCCTCATATGTTTTTAGAACTTTTCTAGAAGTATTGATGTATGCTCAATACTTTTTTTGGGAGTCTAGTTGGGAGGAACAATGGAGTCTTTTGTTGTTTTTATGGGCTCTTTGATAGGAGTCTATCGGTGGTAGTTTTTGTAGTGTACCTATTTGCTCTGATACCAATTTGTAGTGTACCCTTTTACACTACCCAGGTTTCCAAACCCCTCAATTACCATTCTATACATGAATGTTTACATAATTGATACAGGAATTATAACCACATGCATTTAACACAATTAAACACATTTAAATCTCAGAGTAAAATATATAATTCACTCCTGCAATTAAGCAAACCATAGCATTCAACAGCAAATTCATTTACACAACGGAAAACATGATACATAAATAGAGCAGTCATGCTCAACATGATTAAATCATAGTTCAGATATACTTATCTTTTAATAGCTGTAGAAATCACCAACCAAGT
>ML781557.1:981235-1004039 GCA_009831015.1 Picea engelmannii | reverse complement strand
ATATATATATATATATATATAACAAAAAAAACTTAAATTACAAAAACAAAACTAAAACTATATACATAAAACCCAAACATTTAAAAAAAATTAAAAATAAAAAACTAAACTATATTAAAAACATACTAAAAAATAAAAAATATATCTATACATTAAAAACACAAAACAAAATTAGAATTAAAAGATAAAACTAAAAAAAAAAAACACAAAAACAAACTAAAATCTAATAATTCAAAAAAAAAATAAAAAAATAATAACTAAAATTTAATAATTGTGTGTGGGAGGGGGCGATGTTGGCCCATGGTTGTGGACTTCATGCAGTCCACGTCCATGGGGTAGGGGAGAGATGTCAGGCATCGACCCCTCCCCAACCAAGGCGCCCAAACAACCCGCCTCCCCCATAGTCGTCGTTAATTGCATGTAATCGACAGTCATAGGGGAGGAGGGTGATGTCGAGCATAACCCCCTCCCACACACATTTATTAAAATTTTAAAGTTTTTTTTTAATTATTAGATTTGATTTATTATATTTTAGTTTGGTTCTTTTTTATTTTAGTTTATTTTATATTTTATTTTTAATTCTAATTTTGTTTTGTATTTTTAATGTATTTAGTTTTTTTAATTTTATTGTTATTATTTTTTAAATTTTTAGTATATATTTAATATAGTTTAGTTTTCTATTTTTATTTTTTTTAAATCATTAGACAGCTAGAATCATTAGAAAAAAGGACTGAAGAAAGAGACGTGACACTCCAAATAGAGCTAGAGGCAATGCTTGATACAAAAATTGGACTCTTCGACGATACAATTCAAACTCAGATAAATGATAGATTGTTAGGGTTCAAGAGTCAATTGTAGACAATGGAGGATAAGTTTCAAGAAATGGAAAAAAAAAAAAAAAACAATCAACCCAAGAAGGAGAGGTTGAAGAAAATTGCAACTTGAGAGATAGGATTAAAGAGCTAGAATAAAAATTGACCAACAATTTGACCCTCAGTAATCTAGAAAACAAATTGGATATCAAACCCATCAAATAGGAAATGAATAAGTTAATCGAACTGGACCATGAATGTAATAAAAGAGCCTTGAACCTCATACTTTTTGGTATAAAAGAACAACAAGAGGAGGATTCGCTAGCAATAGTAAAAGAAGAATTCAAAAATAAATTATAAATTGAAATAACTTACCTCATAGAAGCAAGAGGCTAGGAAAAATAATTGATCATAAAGATAGGTTGATCTGTGTCAAAGTAAGTTGCAATGACCATAAATATAGCATACTCCATAAATCTACAATCCTAAAAGGGTCAAAAATATTTATAAATGAAGACGTCATTCACAAAGACCAAGCTAAATTAAGGAAAAAAATTCAAAAGGTAAAAGAAGCCAGGAAAGAAGGAAAATGGGCAATAATTAGAAATCAAAAAGCTATTGTTAGGGATAGAGACTAGAAGGATAATAATAAATAAGATTTTGGGACACTTGAGATCCTTTTTTGGAACTGCCATGGATTTCCATGGTGCGAAGGTCCTATGATAAGTTGGATCTCGAATGATATTGATATTATTTGTCTAGTTGAAAGTTGGGAGCATGAAGAGTCTAAGATCCCTAACATAGAAGGATTTGTCTTGTGATCGACATGGAACAAAAAGTACTACCGTAGATGGATAGGAGGCGTAGCTTGTTATATTATAAATAGCATTTCTCCTCACATTCAATTTCATAAAATCGACCCTCTCAATCAGTACATTCAGATAGAAATTTCAAACATCAATGCTAAGAAGATGTATATAACAATTTTATATTTTGCACCTATTAATTCTACTTTTTATAATAAAAACAATCTAGATAAAAATTGTCCCTATAATGATTTAGAACAAGATATTTATAGTTTGAAAAATGAAAGTAATATCCTCTTGCCATGAGACTTTAATGCTAGGACTGCAACTAACCAAGCTACTTGTTTAAGCAATGATTCCAACCATAATCCTTTATGGCTAAATGAGGACCTTGTTCTAGCTCATAGCTACAAAAGAATCTTTGAAGACCTAACTAAGAATTTGTTTGGTACTAAGTTGGTCAAGCTTTGCAGCTCTCAAGACTTAATAATTTTCAATGGAGTAATGAAGTGGCCAAAATCCAACCAGATGACTTGTATTCATGGGCTAGGTAGTAGTGTCGTAGATTATGTGATATCTGATATCACCATTTCCAACCAAATAATAACTTTTGACCTTTTAAATGACCATGAAATTGACTTTGATCATAGACCTTTAACCCTAACTCTAAACTTTGTCGTGCATAGGAGCACCATTGAAGAGAATTCTAATAATAAAAGGCAACTGCTCTTTGACAAAATTTAAGTTGAGATTTTCTTAAAGGATTTAAATAGTGGATTACATCTCCTAACTTATAAGGACTACAATTAAAATGATCTTATTTGATGTTGGTCCACTATTTTGATGATGACCTCCTACAATACTATCAAATTGGTGAAAACATTGTAATTGTACAATTTGAAAACAAAAAGTATAAATTCTCATATACTCAAAACCCAGTATATATCCCCCCTAAAAGGAGAAAGGTTAGTGTCCAAAATGTGAAAAGAATAATGATATAAACGTTCAAAAGAAATAGAAGAAAAACAAATAATGATATAAACTTTTGAATGAAATAGAAGAAAAACAAAACAACACAGAACACAATTGAACTAAATCTTCATATGATATTGCCAAAGGCTTGGACTTGACACAATGATGGATATTGAATCATTCATTTTCTCTTATAAACCACTTAGGTTCAAATTATATGTATATATGAAAGAAAAAAAAACATTAATTCATGATAATGTAACAAGATCATTACAAAGAATGAAACATCTACAATCAAGAATCATCACCTTTCCTAAAACCTAACAACATTAGTATGAGAATGAACACCTACAACCAAGAAACTATTAAATTTCATCCTTCCATAGTTCATTTCTAACATAATGATATCATTATGTGCTTAAAACCATAACAAAACAATATCAATGATCTTAAGAACTTTGTTTCTCCATAGAAACTAAAATGTGACAATTTAAGTATTTAGGCAAATTATAACCTACATAAATTGGACTTGAATCATATATTACAATGATATCTCGGTGTAAACTCAAAACAAAGACATTATAAATCTCTCAATATAGTTAATAATGAAAAATATCACATCAAGAAAAACCTTGTAAATAAAAAACCCTCTTGCAACACAAACTTCCTTGATGATTCTCTCCATAGAGATTCCACAAATGCATAGAAATATGTTTCGAAAGAAGATCATCTGATATATAGAATGTAAAATATTAAATAAAAAACTCTCTTGTAACACTAACTTTAAGAATGCATAGAAATATGTTTATGGAATTAGACATATTAAACACAAATATGTGTTAGATTATCACATTTTGACACTTAATTAGAATTAATTCACTTATATAGAGCTAAATTATGTCACCTCTAATTGACATCTTGTACAAAAACACGGCAATAGTCATCTTCAAAGTTCACATGTGAGAATATGATTCAATACCTTATATCTAAAGGTAACAAATTTTCATCTTGAATCAAAGTTGAGCCATCAAAGTGAAATAAAATAACATAAAAATATAAATAATTTTATAAGCTTGAATCATAGTTGAGCCATCAAATTGAAATAAAATAACATAAAAGTCTAAATAAGTTTATTATTACATGCAAATCATTAAGAAAGGCTCCTTGCTTTTTCATTATTCATTGTGTACATATAAGAGATTCAATGTTGAATTAAAATATAGAGTGGCATATGGCAGTTGGTAACTTAAAAAACACCAATTAATAATATGAAATGTTGTATTTTTCTAGTATTCTACAGACATCCCCCAATTGTAGCATTAAAAGTGACCCTGGGAAGTGAAACACTTGTAATGTTATGTTGAATTGACAAAGGTTAGAGCTGAACATCACACTCAACAAAGGGAAATCAAATGAAACACTACTAAAATATAACTTTTTATTTTTCGAAGGAAAACATGTTAGTGTTGATTAAAACACTTGACACATTAGGTATATTTAGTGAGGTATGCAACAAAGTTAGCCTAGGGGATTAACCCCAGACCTCATGTATGAAGCTCAAAGTACTGGACCACTCAAACTATCCCACACAATTCACTAAAATCTAACTTAGCTGCAATGTGAAAAAAATTGTTTGCAGAATGGTAATTTTGAAATTTATGAAAAAAGGGATAGAAATATTAAAACTTATGCTCCAATTTAAATTACAAAATACATTCATTGAATTGAATATATAAATACATTTGTTTAGTGTATATAGATATATTCATAGTGACTTCAATTTATTAATCATTAAATTACACTTCATTTGACTTATTTCTCTCTAATTTATCTATATACTTAATATTTAAATTAAAAATTAAAATAGTAAATAATAATAAATTATTTCTTAAAACATAAATAATAATAAAATAAATGAGAGTACAATGACTTAAATTGGTTAATTATTGAATTACACTTCATTTGAATTATTTCTTTCTAATTAATCTCCATACTTAATAAATTAAAATATAACTTTATACCTATCCAATAGAATATTGTAAAGTTGCATAATAAAATAGAAATAAAAATCTCAGTATGTTAATTTCTAACAAAATAGAAAATCAAAGACATACAAATTGGATATTTTTTTAAAAGGGTTTGTATCCGTCACCTAATAAACACATGCGGGTAATCTCTCTCTGGATATTTTATCAAATTTCTTCGCACGACAGCTTCTATGAATAATCACACCCTTTTATATATATATATATATATATATATATATATATATATATATATATATATATATTTTGTACAATTCTTGTAGCAAATTTCAATATTGGAAAATAGTATGCTTACATTTTAGGTGCTATGTTTGTGGAATGCTCAAAGTAAAAATTACAAATGATAGAGTATCCATTTTCCCTGTTCTCTAACTAAAATATCACTAAGTCAGTGGGATCGATGATATTAATTGCTCCCTTAAACCATAATTGGAAGCCATGAGAAAAAATAAGGGAAAAAACAAAAGAAATTGTGAGTAGATACTAAAAGTTTGAAAAGAAAAGAAAACGAATATTGCATGGAGATGATTGCCTTCGTACTCTTATGGATAGTGGAAATCGATAAGTGTGTATCCACGGGCTTTGTACTCCATTTATCCTTTCTTTAACTACATTCAAATTAAGGTAAAGTAAATGGACATTAAATTTGTCAAGAAATTGAATGTTCATTTGAATAAAAAATGAGAAGAGAATTCGAGCATATAGTGTTTGGTAAAATGGATTTGAACTCAGATCTAGACCAAAAATTGGGTAAAATGTTGTTCCCATCGAAGTCATCGTCCTTATCGAGTACCTTAAATGTATTGGCCAGAGTTTCCATTCTCATAATCACTAAATGGATTGCCTCTCTGAAACCATGAATCAAAATAACAAAATGATGTCAACCTATTTATTCACCAGATGCTTCAAAAGCATAGAATAATAATCGACGTGAGGAGAGTTGGGAGATGTCCAGGATGAAGAATGAAATTGGGCTTTTGGTCGATCAAGCATGAGAACAACGACTCTATTAGGATAAATGTTGCCCCAAACAAATGATGCATCTTTCGCCATTATAGATAAGCTAGCAGTCGATCCCAAAACCCTTGTGAAGGGCCTCAAACTTTGGGATGTAAAGTTATAAAAATAGGATCGCGGAGAAATAAAATAAAACAAATGCATAAATAAAACGCATAAGCTACACAATATAATAGAGACACAGATATACGTGGTTCACCTAGTGTGGGCTACGTCCACCAAAGAAATTGCCAGGTCCTTCCTTTTATTATCCAACAAATGAAGGGATACAACCTACAACACACCCATTGTAACTTCCTCTTCTTTCTCTCATAGTCTCCTCACTCATAATACAATATTTTCAATGATGCATAGCCGCAATACATTTCCCTCATAAAATAGGGTTTCCTTTTAGGGAAAAAACCCTAACATAACTTCTACCGTCATATATGTGACCTTATAATGAATGGTTCAAATTACAATATACATTTACAAGGAAAATTACAATATACATTTATAATTACAATATACATTTACAAGGAAAATTTTCGTTCGGGGATTCTCCCCCGAACACCACCTGGGGCCCGCTTGCCCCCGGACCCCGTAGCGGGGGGAAGCCCCCCTTGCAACTCCCCCACGTGGAGGGATGTACAATCTTCCAGGGTGTAAAGTCTTCATGGGGTATAAGCACAGATGAAAACAAAGACCTATGAATTAGGAAGATAATCAGGCTCCACAACCAACATGTAACTCTTATGTAAGCAAAGGATGAACCAAAATAGATTTTTTCTACTAGTTATAAAATATTTGAATCCTTGTTATATCCGCGGAGGTAATTAAATTCGGCGGTGTTGGAGCCTGAATTTCTTAGTAAGGCCACCGAAGAAGAGGGGTATTTTAGAAGAAAATTATGAGATGTATCGACTAACATGTCTAAGGGGAAGCCATGAAACTGAATCTAGGTGTTTGTGTGTTAGGAAACTCATATGGTTCTGACACGTAAAGTATTAAAAAAATAAAAAAAATTATCTTCTTTTCCATGCATTTATCCCACCAATTTGATTGAAATCTATGAATTTTCTAGCTTGTATGGACCCAACCAGAAAATAAAGCGATTGAATGTTGCTCTTGCATTGTGAATCTTCAGAGATGATGGGGACATTGAAGCCCCTATTTCGAGTGAAGAAGAGAACAACTTTGATTCCACAGAGGCATTGGATGGGTCTGTTGAAGAGAATTCTTCTTCTTCGGTAAAACAATTTATAGAGGATCTTCCTATTGTCGAGCTCTACATTCCTATAAGCCTTCAAATTTTGAGGGAAAATGATTTTGTTTTGCGGTCTCTTTAGATTTGGGCATGAATAAAATGAAGATATGTTAGAGGATGATCCAAAATCTCTATTTTTTCCAAATATTTGGTGGATCTTTTAAGTAGTTCTAAACCCACAACCTCTCTCGCTCCAAATCCTCTCTCTATTTTTAAAGGGTGAAAAATCCAAAAATCTATGATCGGAAGGTCAAAACTCGACCAATCAAATAATGACACTGAAATCTCTCTTCTCTTTCTCTCACTTTTTTGAAAATAAGGCTTGGTCATATGCTTGGATTGATTTTCAATCTCCTCTCTTTAGGTTATGAGTGTTTTGAAGATGATGCAGGTAAAAACGTGGGAAGACATGGGTTTAAGATGTCAAAGAAATGGAGATAACATAAAAAGACTTAGATTAGGATTTAAAATTTTCATAGTTAATGCATATCCTATTTTTTTGTGATATACTAGATCTTCTCACAAAAATTAGGAATCAAAAGTCATGTTCATATTTTGTGAAAACTAAATGTCAATCTCTTCTAAAGAGCCCAACAATCAATCAATTCATATTTTTAATATATTTACAGCTTGAGTGGGTTTAATGGTTAAGAACATGTGTTTCCTCCTAGGAGATCATAGGTTCAAATCTAGAAGGGGGTAGGGTATGTACACCTCGACTACATTGAAGCTCAAATACAATAATATAAATCTAGGCGAAATTGCAATTTTCTGTTGTTTAAATTACATTTCTAAATGCATAAATGGATTAAGATTGCTAAAAAATCTCTGAGGCACTTGAATTATATAGACTTAACCACTCAAATTTGTAGATACAACCATTTCTCAATTTCGGGAAAAAGTAAATGGATAATATCCCCCAAAAAGCCAAAACATAGAAAGCTTATACTATAGCCATATTTTATACCAAATTTGAATCTCAAATTCAACAATTATAATTTTTTATTATTGTAGCATGAAATTGTTAGACTGAAATTACACAACGTAGATGCTTCAAAAGATTTTGATGGTTATTTTCAACATTCAAATTTATCATCATATTTCACACCAAATTTCAGGAATACCTCATTAAAAAGGCCAAAGCATTGACATGTTATCCAAATCCCCTCTTTCTCTTTGGATGATAACATAAATATGAACTAAAAATAATATCACTTTGCATTAATCATTCAGATGTCAAATGTACAATAAAGTGATTTTATGGCTTGTTTTTTTATATAGAAATATCCATCCTTCACAGTGATATTTAATAATTTATTTATGGCTTGTTTTCTTCTCTAGATATCGAGTTTTCACAATTATACTTACATATTTACCTAGAGAATGAAAAATGATATTTAAGTGAGAAAATAAATCCTTTCTGTAGAAAAAGTCAGGTTCACAACATAGACAGTTCAACTAAATGGACCATGATATAAAATGAAATTGTAAAAAGGTTGAATAGAAACATCCCTGGAATTTATAGACCTCAGAAATAAAGATGTTACTTGTTACATTCCACCAATCATCTACAAGAAACAAACATTAGTCATTTGTGCCAAGAAAAATATAATATGGTTGAATCCCTTCTAAATTGTGCAGGTCTCTATCAAAGTGTCACCCCCCTATTGATAATACGTCAACATGAGAAAATTGCGGGACACAAACTAGGATTACCTTTGATTTCTTCATTATTTAGATGTTATTTTTCTCTTGTTAAATGGGTCCTTAACCAAGGGGTCAAGGAATACCTCAAGAAACCTTACCCTTAGAGCATGCCCTGATTTCATAGAGTATCCTCAGACAATTCCACCTTAATATTTGTTGCTACTGAGACAATAGATGTGGAAATTACTCTAGTCTCTAATTCTAAAAGTAGAAACTACCTAACTGAGACTCTTCAAACAAGAATTCTCGATTGAATTTATACTGATAACGTGGGTACCTTACATAATTCCATGGTTTGGAATTTTGATTAAAAACCAATATCCATAAATAGTTGGCCTTGGGACGTCAAAGACGAACTGTAATCCCTTTGAAGCATCATTTATTAATTGTCCATTAATTCTAGTTTTGAGTTGGCAAGGCTCAGCGCTTGAAACATAAATCCATGCTTGTATAATTCAAAAGAGAAGATTCGATGAGTAGGAAAATACCTTCCAGAAGAGAGTATCTCCTATGTATTCTTCTAGAGAATATGAGCGTTCAAAGACATACCCAGAAGAGGAACAAGTAATTAGAGGAGTAGAAGTTGCAAACACAAAGATTCTACTATCACTAGTGTTGAAACTAACATTGCTTTGAATTCCTTCAAAATATTTAGGGGCTAGTGGTCTTTCTATAGGAAAAACTCCCTCAAGTGTAATATCCCCAAGGACGAGCCCCAATTGTATTTATGAATTGTAAACATGTTTTGTAGGCTGGTGAGACGAGAAATTATAAGATGGTAAGCTTATGTGTTATTAGGACGGAGAGCCTAGGTGTTAAAGGCCAGGAGCCTGTTTTTGTACATGTAACTATTCATATCAGTAATATAAAAACATCGTTGTGTGTAGACCGACCACGAAGAAAGAGTGATGGGAGACTAAGCTTCCACAAGGATGGGTAATGGAGAGGGGGCTGAGAGGTTGGAAAGAGGGGCTAAGCTTAAGGGCTTAAGTCCAAGAGAATAATAATTTATTATTATTCCAAAAACTGATTAGAAGGATATGTTTTTATCCTAAGTTCTTTTGGGAGGGTGGGTGAATTCAAAATGGAAAGGAATGTGCTTCATGGGCGACATGTGTCGGCTCATGCACATGCAATTTAAGCTGGAAAGTCATCTTGTTGGGGGGTTCCCTTCCCATTCTTTGATCCTCGCCTAACTCATTTTGGCCTATGTCGTCGACCTCTGCATCTTCTCTCACCTATGAAACCGCTAACTAGGGAAGCTGACCAATGTTTTCTTGTGAATCCCAGCATATCTGCACTTGCCAAAACCGAGCAGTACTCTGCCTTACTGAATGTTTGGTTGTTTCCATTCCCTGAGCTATATTGAACCTTTGTTGTTGTCCTCACCTTGTTGGAACTGAGCTGAAGATTGGTTGAAGAGGCGGGTTGTCAGACCCGTGATTGAAGAGGCAGGTTGTCAGGCCTGTGAACAGCTCTTTCCAGGTGAGAGAGTTTGCTGGGAAGTAATTTTCTCCTAGAGAGAGTCCAGTACCAGCTACAAAGCTCTGAGAATTCCTAATCTGGCCTGTTGTCGAGACCCTGAAAGGGGAAGTGGAGCAACCGATGGAATGTGGAACAGTGAAGGTGCATATTCCCGAGGTGGAACATGCATGTGGGGAATGTGATTCCATGAGTAATGGGCGTAAGAAGGCTCGTGGAGAGAATCCTCCCAATTGCACTATGCAATTTCTTGTAACCTCAACCTAGTCTAGGATTCCCTTGCCCTAGGTGGAGCTTAGTCCCAGCTCGGGGGTGAACCACTGCTGAGCCTAATGAGCAACGTGGTCTAAGGCTGGGAGGTTCATGGAAGGTCTGCACTTAGTTTGTGGTTTTACTCTAGTTAAAAGATAAGTATCATTTCCATGCTTAATTATGTATGTTATGCATGTTTGTGATTCTTGAAATGTTACCATGTGTTCCATTCCATGTAGGAATTACTCTCAATTCCATTTGAGTCTATATGGTAGCAGTAACTCTGTGTTATTTGTTTTTGAATTCATTAGAAATTCATGTTATATATATATATATATATATATATATATATATATATATATATATTTATGTTTCTCAGTGGCATTGCCCGACCTATTGGTGGTTGGGAACGTTACAAATTGGTATCAGAGCTAGTTGAGCTAAGTGTAGTGTGTGAGTAGTAGAGTTGCACCGGCCTGTTGGTGGCTGGGGACGTCACAAATTGGTATCAGAGCCATGGTTTTAACACTGAGACTGGATGGGCCATGTTAGTGGTTAACAAGACAAATATTTTAGAGTGAATTGTTGTCGAAAGGGACAAAATTCGAAGTTCAGAGCGTCCCTGGGTGTAAGGAATGTGTCGACAGAGTCTTTGACTCAAAAAGCTTAGGAGAAATAGCTTGAGTTTTCTCTTGAAGGGACGTGAAGATTTGTTGCAAGGAGTGCATAGATCCGAAAGTTGACTAAGTGTCGAAGCAACCCTCTAAGGGGAAAGGGGTTTGAGAAACGAAGCTCAGGAGGAGGAGCAACAACATTCGTCAGATCTGTTGTTGGAAGGAGTCTGGACCGTTAGATTTGTGTCCAGGAAAAAAAAGGAGAGCACTGAGGAGGAAACATATCCCAAGCCATCGGATCTGAGCGCAAAGGATTGACAGTCGTCCGATCCAGGTTGACAGGTGGCGCAAGATCCACAATTCCGGAGCGAGAGAACTTCAGAAGTTATTTGATTGAGGAGAAAGCGAAATAACCGAAGTAGATCCTGGTCGTTGGTCACCAGAGGGGTATGTTTCAACAGACCCGAGACTTCGGGGAAAGTCACTTCGGAGGATTTCAGGTGTGGAGTGTGACAAAATCCCGAAGTCCCGAAGTCCAAATTAGATCACAATCATTTGTTACAAAGGACATGCGTCGAAATATTATGAACTTTGGGTGAGAGCACTCTAAGAGGAATGAGTGTGTAGGAGTCTGAAACTCCCGAAGCCCGAATATCTGAGGTGAATAGTGTCCATCAAATCAAGGGGGAGACACGCATCAAGAGATCATGTACTTCGAGTGGAAGTACTTCGGGAGGAGGTAAGTGTTGTGAGTTTGAAAATCTCGAAGCCCGAAGTGTCGAAGTTACTCATATCCATTGATCGTGAAGGAGGACATGCATTGGTGGATCATGAACTCTAGGAGAAAGCACTCCAGGAAAAAGTGATCGTAGGGGAGTTGAAACTCCCGAAGCCCAAAGAGCCGAAGTGGTGAGTCATGATGACATCACCTGGAGGTGACATGGACCTCTCTTATACCTGCCACTTGCCCCCACCCAGAATGTGGACAGTTGTACTATGTGGGCCCTGAGGTTGAATAACATAGTTAAAGGTCGACGAGCCCACACCGGTGTTGATCGCGATACATCCATATCGATGGTCAAGAGGAATTGCGGGGACCCAAATTGTACGGGAATTAATTTCTCAGGGAGGCCCTGCAATCTAAACCACAATTTTCCCAGGGGGTTACATGTCAGCGTCAGAGGAATTGCGGGATGAAAGGCGGGTTACTCCAAACTGCGGATGCATTCCCCCACATTTTGAAAGACGTTAACTGATGTGACTATTCAGTATCTTAGTTAAAGTATGAAAACCATGGGTCCTAGTGGATGCGTGGCACCAGTTGTGAAGTCTAGAGACTTGACACTCCAGAATAATGGTTCATAAGGGAACGAAAGGAAGAACTTTCAAAAGTTTCATAATGTCGAGGTGACGAGACGTAATAACGTCACCAAAGGTGACATGGAATTGTTTGGAGATTAATGGTTCGGGGGCTTGGTGGTGTGCAGATGCGAAATCCTCCTAAGTTCCGAAGCTCCGAAGTCACGGAGCTCATATGCCTGAAGTTCGACAATGGGTGTCAGCCATTGGATGTTGGGTAGTCGTGGACTGTTGATCCACCCTACTTCGCGAGTTCGGTAATCCAGAACTCCGAGAGATTGTGATATGTGCTTTGAAAACTTCTAAAGCCAGAGGCTGAAGGTCTCGAGTAAGCGCATATTGATCTAGTTCTTTCCCACGAGCCATTGTCGCATGGTTCGGGAGCTAAGAAAAAGGGGCTAGTGCCCGAAAAATAATTGCATAACAAAGCAGAACTCATAAAGAAGAGATCTGTGGGGATTCTTGATTGATCTAGAATCACAGAAAATGAAATATGAAAGTTTTGTTTGAATCAGATTGGTTTATGAATACTGTGGAATTTGTTAAGGACTGATGGCCTGGAAAATTTCTATTGACTGCACATTGTGTTTCCAGAACTAACAATTTCCAGAACCAAACCGAAATGGAGGAGGCACATAATGCTTCCAGTTTAGAGAATGAAGCTAGATGAATGGATGTCCATTTGGGAGTTGAAGGTTCAAACTCCAATGGACATGGAGAAGAGATAGATAAGGAGGGATTTACATGATGAAAATCATTAGAATATTGAAGAAAGATGTCCAGACTCACTGAGCAGATAACAAGAAGCTCATGAAAGTCGGGGATTAATAGGGAGAATTCAACATAAAGTTGATACAGAGTTTAGAAGGGATAGAAAATAAATTGGATAAGGGGAGTGACTCCAGTAAATCAGGAAGTCATGAGTTTCCTGATGAGAATAGGAAATCAAGGAGTGTTGGCAGACACCATCATCACTCCCAAGAGCACTCCAAGAGGAGGGAACACAGTAGTTCAAGCCCATCTCCTTTCAGAAAGCCTAGGAGATCTGGAGTGGATGAACTGAAGGGTGAAATGAACAAGATTAAATATCCTATGTTTGATCGAGAGCACAAGAAGGAGGAATATGTCGAGACATGGCTTCTTGGCATGAGGAAATATTTCCAACTATAGAATTATTCATCTCATACAGAAGGAAGAATTGCAATGTATCAATTGAAAGGAAAGGCATCCATGTGGTGGGATCAACTTGTGCAGGTGTGGCACATTAAAGAGAAAAATGTTACTTGGAAGGAATTCAAGAGGTATTTCGAAAAGAAATAATTGACTAAGAGATACTATGACAGAAAGATGAAAGAGTTCTTTGAACTCAAGCTGGGTAGTATGTCCATTGATGAATATGAGAAAAGGTTTTTGGAATTGTTGAAGTATGTCCCTTTCATCAAATATGAGACTGTCAAAATTCAAAGGTATTTGAGTGGACTGTCACCTTCCATCGGTGACAATATCCAATATGATGATCCTAAAACTATGGAAGAAACTATAAGGAGAGAAAAATGATTAGATGAGCAACAAAGAGAAAATCCCACTTTCTGGAAGGCTTGGGATGAGAAGAAGAAGTTCAAGAAAGAGTAGAGGCAGAAGGGAAACAAACCTCCCTTTTTCAGAAACATTCCTCAAGGACAACCATCTTTTAGAGAGTGGAGAATGGTTGAAGTAGGGGGATGAAGGCCAAGGCAGACACCCATTCAATGTTGAGGCTATCAGGGAAACCACAAGTACAGAGATTGTCCCCACAAAAATGGCAAAGTGAGAGTTGTCCACAATGTTCATCAAGTAGAAACAATGGAGGAAATGGGCAATAGAATACCAAGGATCTATGCATCCATGGACAACAAGCAAGATGAATTTCAATCACACATGATTGAATTTTAAGGTATGATCAATAGACATAACTTTACTATTTTAATTGATTCAGGGGCTAGTCATAGTTATATAGATCCCAGAATGGTGGAAGGTTTGCATTTTCCAAGAAGTAAGCATGGAAACTATTGGTTAGTGTAGCTGGATACAAGAGCCATGAGAAAGGTTGTTGAGTTGGTTAAGTCCTGTCCAGTGGACATGAATGGATTGAGCACAAGGGCTGAATTGAACATCTTACCTTTAGGTTCCTATGATTGTCTAATGGGATGGATTGGTTGGACCAGCAACATGCCATCTTAGACTGTCTTAACAAGGCATTCACTTGCCTGGATGAGGAAGGAAACCCAAGGAAAGTGAAGGGAATCCCAAGGGCAGTTATTGTCATAGAAATATAAACAATGCAGCTGAAGAAGTGTTACAAGAAGGGATGTCAAATATTTGGAGCTCATATGGAAGAAGAACCTGAGGATAAGGTGTCAAATATTGAAGACCATGCAGTATTAAAAGAATTTGAAGATGTATTCCAGGAGGTACCCGGACTAACCCTAAGAGAGATATTGATTTCACTATAAACCTGATGCCTGGAGCAACTCCAGTGTCAAAACATCCTTACAGAATGAGTACACCAGAGCTGAAAGAACTACAATTGCATCTTAAATAACTTCTGAAGAAGGGGTATATATGCCCAAGTGTGTCACCTTGGGGTGCCTCGGTCCTGTTCGTGAAGAATAAATACGAGACATTAATATTGTACATCGATTTCAAACAGTTGAACAAAATGACTATTAAGAACAAGTATCCATTGCCAAGGATCGATGATCTCTTTCATCAGTTGAAGGATGCCAAGATATTTTCAAAAATAGATCTCAGGTTAGGGTACCACTGGATAAGGATAAAGGATGAAGACATCAACAAGACCACCTTCAAAACAAGCTATGGTCATTATGAATTCATAGTGGTGCCATTTGGGTTATCAAATGCACCCGTTATTTTCATGTGCCTAATGAATGGTGTATTCAGAGAATATTTATACAAGTTTGTCATGGTCTTTTTGGATGACATCCTGGTGTATTCCAAGTTAGGGGAAGAGCATGAACATCATCTGAAGATGGTGTTGCAAGTTCTAAGAGAGCACCAACTGTATGCCAAATTGAGCAAGTGCTCATTTTATCAAAAGCATATCATTTCAAAAGATGGGATAACAGTGAATTCTGAGAAGATAGAAGCCATTAGAGAATGGTCAGGGCCGAAGACTGTGACAAAAGTTAGATCCTTTATGGGTCTAGCAGGATATTACAGAAGGTTCATTGTAGGGTTCTCAAGGATAGCTCACCCCATCACTTCCTTTCAAAGGAAGGAGAAGAAATTTCAATGGATAGAAGAATGTGAGAGAAGCTTCCAACAATTGAAGTAGTTGTTAACTAGTGCTCCAATCCTGAGGATTGTGGATCCGAATGAAGATTTTGTAGTGTGTATAGATGCATGAAAGGAAGGACTGGGAGGAGTCCTCGGCCATAATGGGTTTGTAATATGTTATGAATCCATAAATTTGAAGGATCATGAAAAGAACTATGCAACTCATGATTTGGAGTTGGTAGCCATAGTGCACACCCTAAAGAAGTGGAGGCACTACCTCATGGGAAGGAGGTTTGAACTGAGGACATACCATAACGATCTGAAGTATTTGTTTGATCAGCCAACCTTGAATTCTAGGCAGAGTAGATGGTTGGAATTCCCTTGTGAGTATGACCTTGATATCAAGCATATCAAAGGAAAGGAGAACAAAGTGGTTGATTCACTCAACAAGAGATTGCATGAACTACATGCTACGACCATTAGCATGTATTGAACTGATATTAAAGGCAGAATTTCGGAAGCTACAAATGCAGATTTGTAGTACATGGAATTGGTGGGAAAGCTACAATAAGGTAAGATGCTACAGAAAGTGGAAGATTATAAATTGGAAGCTGAAGGAACACTCATGTACAAAAATAGAATCTATGTACTTAATATCCAAGAATTGAGAATTATGATCTTGAAAGAAATGCATAATGTTCCGTATGTTGGACACCTTGAATATCAGAAAACAGTGGCAGCAGTCAAGAGCCATTACTTTTGGCCAGCTATGAAGAAGTAAATTGCAGAATACATCGCCAGATGTATGGAGTGCCAGAAGGTCAAAGTTGAACATAGGCATCCAATAGGGTTGCTATAGCGTTTACCCATTCCTGAGTGGAAGTTGGAAGTGGTGACAATGGATTTCATCACAGGATTACCCAAAACAAATAATCAACATGATTCCATCATGGTGGTGGTGGATAAGCTTACGAAAGAGGCCCATTTTATTCCATTGAAAACTAAAAACAAGGCAACTAATGTTGTTGATATCTATATGAAGGAAGTAGCATGATTGCACAATATTCCCAAGACGATTGTGTCTGGTAGAGACCCGAAATTCACCTCAAAATTCTAGAAAGGGTTATTCAAAGGGTTCAAAACGAATCTAAACTTAAGCAAAACCTATCACCCAGAGTCTGATGGGTAGACAGAGAGGGTGAACCAAGTGATAGAATATATGCTAAGGATCTATGTGATGGACAAACCATCTAAATGGGAATACTACCTACACTTGGTAGAATTTGCCTACAACAATGAGTATCAAGCATCACTGAAGATGAGCTCGTTTGAAGCACTTTATGGCAGAAAGTGAAACACCCCAGTAAGCTGGGATAACCCAGCTGATAGGGCAGTGGTTCGGCCAGAGTTACTAAAGGAAATGGAAGAAAAAATGCTGAAGATTAAGAAGAATTTGAAGGTTGCCCAAGACAGGTAGCAAAGTTATGATGATAAGACCAGAACCCATAGGGAGTTTAAAGTGGGTGATCATGTTTTCTTGAAATTGAAAGCCAACAAAAGTTCCCTGAAGCTGGGAAACTGTTCCAAGTTGGAAGCCATATATTGTGGGCCATTTGAAATCCTAGAAAGGATTGGACCAATAGCATATATGCTTGCATTTCCTCCATCCATGACTGTACATAATGTGTTTCATATTTCATTACTTAAGAAATACATACCTTATGCTAATCATGTAATTGATTGGAATGTGATTTAGGTGGAGCAAGAAGGCATCTTGCAGGTGCATCCGGTGCGCATATTGCACCGGAAGAGAAAACAACTCTGGAATCAAGTCATAGGGCTTGTAAAGGTCTAGTGGACCTGGTATGGTCTTGAGGACGCGAAATGGGAGCATGAGGATGCTATGTGGACAGAATATGGGCATCTTTTTTAATATTTTGAAAATCTTGTTGATGTTGTGTAAATAAGTTGCACTGAGGACAGTGCAAAAATAAGGGGAGGGGATTGTAATATCCCCAAGGACGAGCCCCAATTGTATTTATGAATTCTAAACATGTTTTGTAGGCTGGTGAGCTGAGAAATTATAAGATGGTAAGCTTATGTGTTATTAGGCCGGAGATCCTAGGTGTTAAAGGCTAGGAGCCTGTTTTTGTACATGTAACTATTCATATCAGTAATATAAAAACATTGTTGCGTGTAGACCGACCACGAAGAAAGAGTGATGGGGGACTAATCTTCCACTAGGTTGGGTAAGGGAGAGGGGGATGAGAGGTTGGAAAGAGGGGCTAATATTAAGGTCTTAAGTTCAAGAGAATAATAATTTATTTTTATTCCAAAAATTGATTAGAAGGATATGTTTTTATCCTAAGTTCTTTTGGGAGGATGAGTGACTTCCAAATGGAAAGGAACGTGATCCATGGGAAACATGTGTCGGCTCAGGCACATGCAATTTAAGCCGGAAAGTGATCTTGTTGGGGGGTTCCCTTTCCATTCTTCGATCCTTGCCTAACTCGTTTTGGCCTCTGTCGTTGACCTCTGGATCTTCTCGCACCTCTGAAACCACTAACTGGGGAAGCCGACCGATGTTTTCCTGTGAAGCCCAACATATTTTCACTTGCCAAAACCGAGCCATACTCTTCCTTACCAAATGTTTGGTTGTTTCCATTCCCTGAGCTATATTGAACCTTTGTTGTTGTCCTCACCTTGCTAGAACTAAGTTGAATATTGGTTGAAGAGGCGGGTTGTCAGACCCATGGTTGAAGAGGCAAGTTGTTAGGCCTGTGAGAATCTCTCTCCAGGTGAGAGAGTTTGTTGGGAAGTGATTTTATCCTAGAGAGAGTCCAGCGCCAGCTACGGAGCTCTGAGAATTCTTGATCCAGCCTGTTGCCGAGACCCTGAAAGGGGAAGTGGAGCAGTCGATGGACTGTGAAACAATGAAGGTGCATATTCCTGGGGTGGAATGGGCATGTGAGGAATGAGAGCCTATGAGTAGTGGGCGTAAGAAGGATCCTGGAGAGAATCCTTCCAGTTGCATTGTGCAGTTTCCTGTAACCTCGGCCTAGTTTAGGATTCCCTTGCCTTGGGTGAAGCTTAGTCCTAGCTCGGGGGTGAACCGTTGTTGAGCGTAATGAGTAGCATGGTCTAAGGTTGGGAGGTTCATGGAAAGTCTGCACGCAGTTGGTGGTTTTACTCCAGTTAAAAGATAATTATCATTTATGTGCTTAGTTATGTATGTTATGTATGTTATGCATGTTTGTGATTCTTGAAATGTATCCATGTGTTCTGTTGCACGTAGGAATTACTCTCAATTCCATTTGAGTCTGTATGGTAGCAGTAAATTTGTGTCATTTTTTTTTGAATTCATTATAAATGCATGTTATGTGTGTGTGTGTGTTCCTCAGTGGTGTTTCTCGGCCTGTTGGTGGCTGGGGACATTACATTAAGCAACTGAACAACCTTTCCCATTGAAGATAGCATAGAAGACTACTTTTGGATACACCAGAAACTAACTTGAATGACCCTCTGCACCTGGTCCATATTTAGATTCCCACCAAATCTCTCATCCACTATGATTGAAATATTCCCCCCTTCAAATTGGTCAAATTCCCATGTCAAGAACTTCCTTCTTCCCATGGTTGCAAAGATATCAAAGTTTCTTCTTCCACCAAGGAGCTCCAACAAAACCATTCCATAATTGAAAACATCATATTTGGATGTGATTGGTAAATTGGCAAGCCACTATGGAGCCAAATATCCTCTCATACCCATAACATTAGTCAAAGCACGATTTTGACGTTCTCTCACATTTATGAGCTTGGGAAGCCCAAAATCATAGACTTTGGCATGGAAATTGTCATATAACAATATATTCTCATGGTTAATATCGCAATGGATGATGCAATCACTACACTCTTCATGCAAATAGGTGATTCCACTTGCATTTCCAAGGGAAATATTATAAAATAAAATGATTCTTTTACTCGTGTTTAGTACCTCATTTTTCTATTTTTGGGAGCTCTAAATATTGTTGTGCAGTTTGCAATGGCAAGAAGTCTGTCCTACAACCATTGGAGCTCAAACATTTCACGATCTACGTTCCACTAACATAAAATTTACCCTAAACTGCAAAACATCTACGAATTAACAAGTATTGCAACTCTCTTACAACCATATTTCACCAAAATAATGTCAAAGCATTCACAACCAAACAACTTCCAACAAAAGTATTATTTTCCATGATTTTCAATTTCAAGAACCTTTGGACTGTCAAAGTCACTCTTCTGTAAATATGAAGTAAAAAAGATGTATAAACACCAGAAAATATCGTTCCAGAGAATTTTTGTATAAATGTTTCTACTGGTAGAATCATTAAACGATAAATTCAATTAGAATTCTACATTTTTTCAAATGGGGGAAATAAAAAACTCTTACCAGTCGAAATCTTAAGCGTCTTTTGTTGAAAAAGTTCATCCTACAGCTATTGGAGCTCAAACATTTAATGATCTGCGTTCCACTAACATAAGATTTACCCTAAACAACAAAACATATCTAAATTAACAAGTATTGGAGCTCTCTTACAACCATATTTGGACGAAATAAATTCAAAGCATTCAAAACCAAACAACTTCCACAAAAATAGTATTTTATAGAGTTTTGAATTTCATGTATGTTCGGACTGTAAAAGTCGTTCCTCTGTAAATCTTAAGTCAATTTTTTTTATAAATGCCAGAAAATATCATTGCAGAGAATTTTTCTCTAAATTTCTCCACTGGTAGAATCAATAATGATATACTCAATTATAATTCTACATTTTGTGGAATGGGAAAAATAAAAAATTCTTACTAGTCGAAATATTAAGCCTCTTAAGTCGAAAAAATAAAAGACAAACATGACACTTCTCACCTAGCCTTGATTCACTATAGATAACACCAATTGCTTGACATCGGCATCGATAGCTCCCATTTACTAGTCCACGGAACACTAAAAAACCCTTGGTTCATCTAATTCAAGGTATTTTTCATTTCAGTAAGCTCAGATGTGAAAAAACATTACACTGCAGTACATTTGTGCACTGATAATTAGTATGATCGGAAGAGAAAATACTTGGGTTCATGAAATGTTGCAATGTGGAAGTTAAAGGTCACCCTATTTTGATCCATGGAAGGTGTTTAAAGAAAAATCTGACTCATAAACACACTTGAACCTCACATGCCTGGGAAAACGACCAATGGGAAGCCAAAAAGTGGATGGATTGGCAAAAAATAAACCAATAATAAAGGAAGCAAAGGAACCAACATCAAAGGACCCAAATGATAGGTGATAGTTGGACAAAGATGGTGGTTTTCAAAACCTTGTCAACCAGTTGACAATATTTCATGAAAAGATATCCCTAAGATATGCCTTCGACATAACAATTTCTCTTTCGAGGTGTCCTGTAAAAATATTATTAGAATGGCCAACCCTTCGTATGATAAAGAATGTAAAATTGTTAGGAAATCCATTAGGGATTATTTTAATGAGTCCTTCAAACTCTTTAGGATCAATATGTACAGATCCCTAATTAAAAGGGAAAATGTACTATATCAGTAAAAGGAAAGAACAACTTTCACAACTATCTAAGCTTGATCCTAATAAATTATGGAGGAAAATTCTAATGCATAATACTAAAGAAAATAATGTGTTTCTCTTAAGGGAATGGAACTTCCACCTTAAAATTCTTTATGAGTTCCCTAGTTCCATAGACACCATTCCTATTGTCTCTACAGAGGATGAAGTTTTTTCTTTGGGTGACATAGAGTTCGGGGTTAAGCGTCTTTCAAATGGGAAAGTTACGGACATTGAAGGCTACCAAGATGAAAATTTTAAAATCATAGGGCCTATCCTCATCCCTCACATACAAAATATATTCAATTTAGTAGTCAAGAAGGGATTCTCTAAACCATGGACGCAAATCCTCATTGCTACTACTTTTAAAAATGGGGATAGAAAAATTCCCTCTAGTTATAGGACCATTATGATTAGCCCGATTTTAGCCAAGCTTTATGGAATTATTTTGGAAAACAAAATTATCCTTTGGCTAGAAAGCCACGGTAAAGAGATAAAGGCTAGGTCAGGATTATGAGATATCATTCAACTATGGACCATCTTGTTACCTTTAGGATCATTGCAGAGGAGTTCCTCGATACCAAAACCAATATTTTTTGTTTTTTTGTTGACTTTAGAAAAGCGTTTGACACGGTCCCTAGGAAAAACATTTGGAATAGGTTGGAAGAGATAAAAGTGCCTTTCGAGTTGAGGGATGTTGCAATAAGGTTGTATGAGAACATTATTTATAAGTTTAAGAACATCGAGGGTTGGTCAAAAGAGATTACCTATAGTATTGGAGTCAAGCAAGGTTGTCCCTTGTCCCCTACCCATTTTGGAATATACATTGACAAGTTAGAAGATTGTTTGAAAGAAGCAGGTTGTGTCATCCTGTTGGTAGCAACACATGATTTTTTATATTGTAGACGATTGAAAGAATTTGCATTTTTCTGTAGCTGCCATCAACCCGTTTATAAACACTTTTCTGAGTTTATTATGAATGATTGGGTTAAAACCTACTTCATTAATTTTTACTATTTCAATTTTCGATTGTTTTATCTTTAATTCGTGACTGCAAGCATGAATTAAAGAAAAAACTTGGCTTATTGTTTTAATAATTTTTTTCCTTAGGTATATTGAAAATCAAACCATTCATATGAAATTGAAATACAAATTTTATAAAATTGGTTGTTAGACCCATTTTTTTTTGTGTTAATACGATTATTGTTTCAATGCTTTGATAGTTTTCGATTTGTGAAGAGCCTTTGATTTTTTTTTTATAGTCATCTCATGAATTCAATGGTCGTACCAACAGTCATACAAATTAATACACACCTATTGTACCCGCGTCCTCACCTCACCTTGTTGGATTAACATATTAATGAGCCTTTCATTACATGCATAGGGTTTCAGTACTATGTACATTTGGATCTCATCACAAGGGATGGTAAGGATTATAATCAAACCCCTAGCTTTTACGCCCACTATTTGAGTTATGATAACACACAGGCTATGTTATTTTTATGTCTCCACTCTCCATTCATAATTTTTTCTGCTGCTCACTCGATTCGAACCTAAAACTATCCAGAGTAACCCCTGTTGCATTATGGTTACATTTTTCATGGTGCCTATC
>ML781557.1:957797-981078 GCA_009831015.1 Picea engelmannii | reverse complement strand
GTGAAAGGTGGTTCAAAAATGCCCGAATTGAAGGAGTCCCGTGGGGTCGGTTTATGACATCCCGAAAGATCAACTATTGTGAAAAAGGTATCCCTATCTCCCTGGTGAAACCTAGGTGGCATGGTTTATTGTTAATTCTCAAACAATTTGTGACATGTGAGGGTAGATACAGATTGGTATTCCTCTACCATATCCATTTACGCATGCATTTCATTGGTTTTGATTTGGATATGCCATTTTATTTGTTGAGCAGTCTCTATAAAATATCCAAAAGATATAAATGACAAGGTGTTGATTCAAGCATGTTCCATCACAGATTGGTTAAGATATTGTTGATGCATCACCTGTCGACTGTAGGTGACTGTTGGGAGAATTTTTCGATAAGGAATGGTTTTGCCCAGACTGTTCCTACAACAAACCCTAACTTAGACAACCACAGATTGAAAACCAGTTTGGTATTTCAATCAATGGACCAGACTTTGCCAACAAAAACCCTCTACACGTAGGGATGCTGAGTAAGTCTTCACCTACAGGATTTACTAAGCAAGAGACTATTGAATTGAAGGTAATTGACCCTCTTGTGCCCAATATTGATGCTAGCATGAACGTTATTATTAAGTCGGATGTCGAGAAGCCTCACAAAGGACTAAAACAACATTGCACAAATTTAGGGTTCAAGAACAAGAGGGTCGGTCGCCTCATTTTGAGGAAGCTAAGGAATCGAAATGATACTCATCTGTGCTCGACCGGCCTGATCGAGATCGATAAGGGTTCGGATCCTAAGATAGAAGACTTTCTAGTTCAGAAAGATCCATATTTTCAGGGTTCCAAGAAGGAAATTACCGGTCCTACTAAACCATATGATTTTGTGTCAAATTTTCCACCATGCCTTATAGTCAAAGAAGGGTTCTCCGGTATTAGTCATAATTTGAAGAAAACAATAGATAAGACTAATGAACCCATGGCCGACTATGTCCTTCATCGACCTACCACCTCCCCTGTTCACTGTGATGGTTGTTTTGAATGGATTGAACGGTATTATATCGGCATCCCTCCCCTACATGCCAGAATTAAAACCCTCACTGCTCAGAATGGCCTGCTAAAGCAAGAAATACTTGATCTCAAAGCGCATGCAGATAGGGAGACCAAACGTATCAAAATATCTAGAAACATAGTCGTTAAAAACGCAACTAATGTCAAGGCAATAATAAACTCTCAAAGGATTGATCCTTCTTTAGTCAATTTTTAAATGGTAAAACAGTTTTGTTTTCCTCTTATTTTATTCCTGTTATCTATTTCGAAATAAGTTGATTTAAAATTTGATTGTATTACCAAAATTAAGACTGGCTACTAAATCTTTGATTTTGTAGCCAAGTTTCTTTTCTTATAAAAATTAGTAATTAGTTATGATTAATTGTTTTTCTAATTTATTAAAATTGTGTTTTTTTTTTTAGGAAATTGGAGATGTTGTTGCTAATTACCAGGAGGAAAGGTTTTCAATTATATTACTAAGGGATTAGTAGTTTTCGTTTTCTAGATGTTTTATAAACAACTTGTTTTAATAAACCAACAGTTCTATTATAAGTATTTTTTCAACTCACTATTTTTGTATTAATGCTTGATTTTTGGAGATCCAACTCTATCCTGTGAGATATGAGTATGTGGATCTCATGTTACTTTAAATACTATTCACTTTGTTAGTGAAAGACATATTTGCTTGGAACAGATTATGGACAAATGATCTTCAGAACTTGATGGACAAGTTGTTTGCATTTCGGCTTTAGACCAATGTGAAGTTGTTTCATTTATGTTTTGTCTCTTATATTTTCAGATATTAATATGTTGCATAGCTTTAGCCTCAATGACATATAATGTTCCACTTTATTTAGTTCTTTAAATTGTGTCTATAATTTGTTGCTTCATATATTATATATGTGATCATCATTTCAAATTTAATATCATGATTTATCCTTGATGTTTAGTTGATGTATCCAATGAATGTTTCATATTAAAGTTTTTTTTTCTATAATCATTCATAATCACAAGATCACTGGATCTACATTTACGTTACTCTGTTCTTATACCCCAGCTGTCAATAAACACCTTGAGTGTATTCAAGAGATGTTAGTACAAGTCTATCGCATATTTCTCTCACACACAAGATAGCTGGAGGATGGGATCGCACAGAGACATAAGACACTGAATGAGATTAATTTCAGGTTAGTTTCATTCACATTTAATTTCTGTTATTAGTCTATTTTATTAGTGAGACAAGACAGTTTAAATTGGTTGTGACCATTACTCTATCCTTGTTTCAGATTATGTTTTATTAGTATTCTTTTTAAGTTCTTAGATCTTAGATTATAAAACATAAAATATAAAAATATGTGCTTTCTTTATCTACTTTCGAAAACAATTACCAAACATTGATTTCACAAGGCATTCATTAGATACTTGCAATTTGTAAATACTCTGTTCATAATCGCATATTTATATTTACATTTTTGAAACACTTGTAAATAGTTAGATTCACGTATATAGTATTATAGTTTTAGTTTTAGAGTAGTTTATTTCTTTTTTTTAGGACCCAAGTTGGCTAACAAATCCATTAAACCCGTCGGGTCAGATCATACCAAACGACTTGGGTTAATTAGACAACCCTAGTCTGGATCTAACCTTCCAGTTGATGGTGTGTCATTTACGCCCTTCAACAAATGGCGTTAGAAGGAGGGTCGGAATTCAATTGATGATGCGTGGAAGTCGCAAGACTCCTCCCCTACACACTCACTCCCCTGTCGTAACGCGCAGTCGCTCAGACAAAAACATTACATTTGAAACAAAAACTACCTCAAATGATAACCCTGAGATTCCCGTTGAACCAGTGACACCAGTTCCTCAAGGGGCAGATGTCCAATAAATTGTTCGCCAGTCACTCATAAGAATGCATAGTTCCTTAGCCCATATCAGACAACCTGGTCGGACACTTAACCAACCCCTTGACTTCTCGGATATCCGATAACAACTGTAAGGCACTGATCTGCTCCAAAACCCGTTAGGTGAACATACTACCAATCCTACCGAAACATCTATCCTTGGAGCTGGGGGATCCGATATTCCACTTTCCCCACCCGATTCATCTCCATACTCTTCGGGAGGAGAGTATTTAGATGAAGGCAATTCCTCATTAGGACCATCACAGCCTTTGACACCACCAAATCCCATGGTAAACCAAAACAATCCCACCAGACCTTGGCTCAATAAAGATGTCGTGGCTGTACCTGGACCTCAACACTCATTACAAAAACATCCAGAGAAATGGTTACCCAAATTTGATTCGGACTCCAAACAATCTGTTGAAGACCACATCAAAAATTTTATGTTGGTCATTAGACTCTGGAGTGTAGAACACAAGGATGTAGTATGCCAATTATTCCCTTATACTTTTGAGGGAAATGCCTCCACATGGTATTTCAGTCAACAACCCCAAACCATTGTTTCTTGGGACAAGTTTGAAACTTGTTTCTTAGATAAATTCGGGGATGATAAATCTTCGAAAGTCTTGGTTATGGAACTATCTAGCCTAAAAATGAATCCCAAGGAAAAAGTGAAAGACTTCAACCAAATATTTCTTACTTTAAAGAATAAAATCCCTGCATATTCAATGCCTGTTGAAAGTCTAATTGTCGCATATTACACTAAGGCTCTGCATAATAATATATCAATTTGGGTCAAAAGGTATAAAAATAACACATTGTTAGAAGCCTTTGAGGAGGCAAGCCAAATTGAAAATGATATATTAAGCTTAAAATACAATCTCAATAGCGAAGCTGAAACAGTTTATGCCTCTAAAAAGAAAATAGATATCCTTGCTAGACCCCCTCAAACTAAAAATCAACCAGAAACCTTATACTTAGAAAGTTTTCCAAAAACTATCCAACTAGTTCGTTGACTTGAAGAGATCAGTCGAGGAGGAATCCACAAGCAAAGGAATTTTTAAACCTCCTTTCAGAAAACCTTTTCCTCCCAACTGGCCAAACCTGACCACTGAAGGTCTAAATTTCGAAAGCTTGTAGTACACTTTGCAAACCATCTTATAAGCACATGATAATTCTGCTTCTGTCCCTCCTGAAAGTTCTGAATACATATTTGAGGAAGAAGTATCGAAAGAGGAGGAATCATATCCCAACATTTTCAGTCACTTATCGGATAGTATCTTCCAAGCAAATTTTGAGATTGTTCACCCCTACAACACAAGAAGCAAAACAAAAAACAAACCCTCTTCTGAAGTGAGTAATAATGTGTTTCCAAAACACTCAAAGAAAGATGAAATTAAACAAAGTTTAGTAGCCCCTGTTTTAGAGTACGATTTAATTGAAGATCTGAAAAAACTAAGGGCTAATATTTATGTTTTTGAGCTGTTGAAATTCCCCCTTATTTTGGAGAAAATGCTTCAAAGTATCGCTAAAAACAACAAAAACAACGTTTCTAGCAGAAAGAAAATTGCATAAATTAGTTCAAAAATAGTCAAAAAGATCCCAACTAAAACAACATCTGAACTTCCAGATAAAAGGGATTTAGCTAAAAAAAATGTAGCAAATGTAGATAAAATTGTTTTAGGGACAACAACTAAAAATCAACAGAATTCTGTTGTTAACATTCAGAAAAATGTCTCTCCTTTCTTGTTAACCTTTGAAATTTTTAATAGAAATGTACATAATTGTATGGTTGATTCCGGTGCATCGTCAAACGTGATGCCTCTATCTGTTTGTCAAAAAATTAATGCAGAAGATAAACCTTCTGATCTCAAAATCATTCAGCTTGATCGAACGAACGTTAAGGTAATTGGTGAGCTTAAGAATGTTCTATTTATATTATCTTCTAATCCTAAGGTTCACCAGATAATTGACATTATCGTTGTGGATATCCCTGAAGTTTATGGTTTGTTTTTAAGCAGGGACTGGTCCGAACAACTGCATGGCTACTTTTCCACAGATTGGTCTCATTTGTGGTTGCCTAAAAATGGACAACCCAACAAGGTCAAGATAAACCTAAAACATTATCTGAAGCACACTGTGATAGATCTAAATGATGCAAATGAACCTTTCACTGCATCTTATAATTCATTTGAAATGCATGGAATGAACACCTTCTTTGGTAATTTCATGACCGAAATTTCTCCTATTACTGATCCTGGGCAGCAATCAAAAGTTATGACCTATACTCAGGCGTCAGCTTTGCCAAGTGTGCCAAATACTGCTAAAGTAGCCCAAATCTCATCATTATACTCTGATGGATTGAAATCCAAAGAAGGAGTTGGTGCAGGATTTGTACTCATCGATTCTGTAGGTAATAAGACTTTTATTGTTTGTCATTTAGAGTTTGAGTGCACTAATAACACTGCCGAGTATGAAGCACTTCTACAAGGGCTCAGGAAATCTTTGGATATGGACATGAAGAATTTGATGGTATTTGGTGATTCATAAATCATGGTTAGGTAGGTAAGAAACTCCATACATTGTTTATCACCACATTTGAAAAGCTACCAAACTGAGGTATGGAGTTTAATGCAAAAAAATTCAGTACGTAACATAAATTCCATTCCTAGACTAAGTAATTCAGAGGCTGATTTATTGGCTAATGTCGCTTCTAAACTATTTCCTGCAGAAGGTCTTTCTCCTAATTCATTTTCAATTGAATTGTTTTTCAGGCTGTCGATTCCAGACAACATCGCCAATTGGAGAGTGTTTGACGATGACCAGTAGATCATTAACTTCTTGCATATAGAAGACACCTTCCAAGGTGCAGTCATTGATGAAGGAACTCACGATGAGAACCTACAAAACTTCACGGTAATATCATATCCTAGATGTCCTCAATCGACATCTGATCTGGTAAACTTTATCCCTAGATCTGTTGTAAGACTAGAGAATTTTTATGACTTGCATGATAAATTGAGAGGGAAAATTAATTGTAAAACGAATAGTTCTTCTTTGATTTAGTCGGTTAATTTAGGAACAAAGGACAATCCTCAAAATATTAATCTAGGAATGGGATGCTCCGAACAAGAACGATATGCTTTCAGGAAATTGTTTAAAGAATTTAAAGAAATTTTTGCTTGGACCTGTGATGACTTGAAAACATTTGACCCTAACATCATACAACATATCATCCCCATGAAACCCCAAACTCAGCCTTTTCAGCAGAAATTGAGGAAGATGCACCCTAAATTGGAACCCACTGTTAAAAAATAACTGAATAAATTACTAACTACAAAGATAATTTTCCCAATAAGGCACACACAATGGGTGTCTAATCTAGTCCCTGTAAGAAAGAAAAGTGGTGAAATTCGACTTTGTGTTGATTTTCGGAACCTGAACCGAGCATCTGACAAAGACAAATACCTGTTTCTTCCGATGGAACAAATTCTATAGCAGCTATCTGGTTCTGAAAGACTATCTCTTCTAGATGGTTTTTCGGGATACAACCAGGTCCTCATGTCTCCTTAAGACCATCTTAAAACCACCTTTCGTAGCCCATGGGGCACTTATGCCTACAGGAAGATGCCTTTTGGACTTATAAACGTCGCTGCCACTTTGCAGATAGAAATGGACATTTATTTTTGTGGCCTCATAAACCAATCAGTCGTGGTCTATCTTGATGACATCACCATCTTCTCTAAAAACAAGAAAGATCACTTGTCTCACCTCAGGGTTGTTCTGGAACGATGCCGCAATTTTGGTATATCTCTCAACCCTAAGAAATCAGTCTTTGTAGTAGAGAAAGGTAAATTGCTTGGATTTATAGTGTCTAAATATGGAATGATTATTGACCCTGAAAGAACCCAAGCTATTGCTAAACTCTCCCCTCCCTCTTCCAAAAAATCCATGCAGTCCTTTTTGGGAAAGATCAATTTTGTCAGAAGATTTGTCCCAAGTTTCTCGGAAATGGTAAGACCATTACAAAACTTAATTAAAAAGGATGTTCTATACCATTGGGGACTGTAATAAATTCAATCTTTTGACTCCATTAGAAAATCAATAGTAGAATCTCCTTCCTTGATGAGTCTCGATTTTTCTCAAGATTTCACTCTTTACACTTTTGTGTCCGACCGATCTTATGTTGTTGTGTTAACGTAGAAAAATGTTGAAAGCAATGAGATACCTATTGCCTTCATGAGCTCAGCCTTCAAAGGAGCAGATCTTAACTACCCAACATTAGATCAACAGGCATATGTTGTTTTTTAAGTAGTGAAACACTTCCAGTCATACCTGCTAAAATACAAAACCAAGGTTATTGTTCCTTACCCAGTTGTAAGAAACATGTTAGTAAAAACAAACTAGGTGAGAAAAGGGAAAATTGGATGACGTCATTACAGGAATATGACCTCGAAATAACCCCTGCACATATTGTTAGAGGTCAAGGCCTGTGTAAATGAGTGGTTGATTCAGTTAAAGAACAGGAAATTCAAATCAACAACTTAACTGTAAATCGGGATAATGAAAAACAAATCAGTTGTGCACAAGTTGTTGCCAATTCTTGGTATGAGAACGTTAAATTTTATTTGACACATGGATCTTCTCCTCGTTATCTTGACCCTAAACACAGAACAACACTCAGTTTAAAATATGCATCTTTCCAGTTAATTAATGATGTATTATTTAGAAACAACTTTGATGGTGTTCTTATGCTTTGTTTAGAAAAGGAAGAAGCGGAGAAAATGTTATCTGAACTTCATGCAGGTGAATCCGGTGGTCACTTCGGTGGAGACACCACTGCTCACAAAGTGTTAAGAGTTGGGTACTATTGGCCCACTTTGTTTAAATATTCCCATGCGTTGTGTCATAAATGCATAATCTGTCAGAAGGTTGCAGGATGAGTGAAAAAGGAAGCATTTCCTTTGCAGCCTGTCACTGTAGATTCCCCTTTTCAGCAATGGGTTCTTGACATCATAGGACCAATTAACCCTTCTTCTTCACAACAACACAAGTAAATCATTACAACAACAGACTATTTTACTAGATGGTCCGAAGTTTCACCTTTGAAAGTGGTGAACACAAATCAGGTAGTATCTTTCCTCAACTCTCGTATCATCACTCGATTCAGCATTCCCGTATGTTTGGTCTTTGATAACGCCTCTTACTTTTCATCCCTCGATATGAATGTCTTTACCTTGGAAAAAGGGATTAAACTGAAGTATTCTACCATCTACTACCCTCAAGGAAATGGTTTAGCAGAATCAACAAACAAAAATTTAATCAAGATCATTAAGAGGACAGTTTCAGAGAATCATAAGAACTGGCACAATGCACTGTATAATTCACTTTGGGATGATAGGGTGACACCAAAAGCTTATGTTGGTAATTCCCCTTTCTTTCTTGTCTACGGAAGAGAAGAAATTCTCCCTCCACATGTTCTACTTCCTTCTTTGCAATTATCATAGAAAGTTCAAGAAGAGGAGTGGCCTCCCCTACAAAGTCAAATTAATGCCTTGTTAAAATTGGAGGAAGTAAGGGCACAAGAAAAACAGAAACTGGATCAGCATCAACAAATTGTAAAAATATGGTTTTCTTCAAATTCTTCATCAGATAGGAATTTTGATGTTGGAGATTTGGTTCTCAAGTGGGACAAAGCTCACGAGGGAAAAGGGGAACACACCAAGCTCTAGAATCTGTGGTTGGGGCCATTTGTAATTTCTAAAAAATTAGGTCCCAGCTCTTTTTGCCTACAAAATTTTGACGGATAGGCAGACACTTTCCTAGTGAATGGCCAGGCTCTCAAAAGGTATTTCACCTGATGATTATAGATCCACCTCTTTGTACATATTTTTATTTTTGTTTTTGTTTTAATTTTGTTTTATGTTTTTTTATTTTGGTTCTTTTAATTTTTCTTGTTTTTTATTTGTTTCTGAATAATTATACTTGTGTCACCATTTCATTTGTGGAAGGAAAATCCGATTTTTTATCCAAGAGCAACAACTGATGACTTTTCAAAGAATAGATGTTGTAAATGCTAAAACTCAGATCAGCAGAACAAAATTCCTTCTCAAAACAATGTTGTTGGTTTCTTTTCAAAATCTCGAGAGAATACGATTATCATTAATAAAACTCTTAACGTTGTCCCTATTTTTTGAGAAAACAACTCAATTATACCTTCCTGTCCTTGAGATGGTTTCTTAATAGAAATCTAAGTGTTCAGATCATGGTAAATATCATTAATGAGAAGTTGAATTATATAAGATCAAATTATGTTTTCAAATCTGATATTTTCAGCATCACCCTGCTCTCTTGAATATCATAATTTTTTTTATATAAATTTGTAAACAAATTCTAGAGAGTTGAAAGCACTACAAGGTGTGGAAAGTGTCTGTAAACCCACCGAGACACTGAACAGGTCTGCTGGCAGCGGGAAAATGGATGCATGATGCCAAGGCAACTTCGTCGGGGTACTGAATAGGCCTTTTAGCAGCGAAGCAATGTCGGATTTAAGAAAATTATCAGGTATGTCTTTTTGAAATTGATCAAAAGTAAATATGTTCTTTATCATGGATGGATGAATCTTGGATAGGATAGAGGTGTTAGAGTGGGTTAAATGGCATCCCTATCGAGGCTATAGACCCCTGCTAGCAGCAGTGGCCCTATCAACAATATTGGAGGAAATTGCCTAAAACATCGTTTCACTCGTAATCTAGATTTGATACCAGATTACATTTTTGATAGAAACATAGCTAATGTTGGACTAAGTTATTTCCTGAGTTTTTATCCGAATGCTTGATTTGTTGTCAATTGTTTCTCAAATCTTCATTTTTCTGATTCATCCTAACATGAAATTTTGGTCATGCAGAGATAACTGCTTCGCCCAGTACGTCGCCATTGTTAGCAGCAACACATGATTTTTGATATTGTACACGATCAAAAGAATTTTCATTTTTATGTAGCTTCCATCAACTTGTCTATAAACACTTTTCTGAGTTTAATATGACTAATTGAGTTAAAGCCTACTTAATTAATTTTTACTATTTCAATTTTTTATTGTTTTATCTTTAATTCATGACTGCAAGCATGAATTAAAGAAAAAACTTGCCTTGTTGTTTTAATAATTTTCTGCCTTAGGTATATCGAAAATCAAACCATTCATATGAAATTGAAATACAAATCTTATAAATTGGTTGTTAGACCCATTTTTTTGTGTTAATACGATTATTGTTTCAATGGTTTGATAGTTTTTTATTTGTGAAGAGCCTTTGATTTTTTTTATAGTCCTGTCACGAATTCGATGGTCGTACCATCAGTCATACAAATGAATACACACCTTTTGTACTCGTGTCCTCACCTCACCTTACTGGTTTAACTTATTAATGAGTCTTTCATTACATGCATAGGGTTTCAGTACTCTGTACATTTGGCTCTCATCACAAGGGATGGTAAGGATTATAATCAAACCCCTGGTTTTTACTCCCACTATTCGAGTTATGATAACACACAGGCTATGTTATTTTTATGTCTCCACTCTCCATTCATAATTTTTTCTGCTGCTCACTCGATTCGAACCTAAAACTATCCAGAGTAACCCCTGTTGCATTATGGTTACATTTTTCATGGTGCCTATCGTTCGCTTGGAGCCGAATGGATGCCAGGCTTTACTTTCTCACGAAGATGCGATTAAGGACCTAAACATCCAGGGATGGGATGTTTTCCTTAAGAAATTTGAGGGTTATAATCTTCATGTGACTAAAACGTCCGTGCAAACCTTCGATGGTTGCAGAGCTAAAATTGGAGATACACAGTTCGAACTGACCGAGGAGTTCGTTAGCAAAGTGATAGGGCTTCCAGCAAAGGGTGAAAGGTGGTTCAAAAATGCCCGAATTGAAGGAGTCCCGTGGGGTCGGTTTATGACATCCCGAAAGATCAACTATTGTGAAAAAGGTATCCCTATCTCCCTGGTGAAACCTAGGTGGCATGGTTTATTGTTAATTCTCAAAAAAATTGTGACATGTGAGTTTCAATATGGATTGGTCTTCCTCTCCCATATTCGTTTACTCATGCATTTCATTGGTTTTGATTTGTATATGCCATTTTATTTGTTGAGAAGTCTCTATAAAATGTCCAAAAGATATAAACGATAAGGTGTTGATTCAATCCTGTTCCACCACAGATTGGTTAAGATATTGTTGATTCATCACATGTCGACCGTAGGTGACTATTGGGAGAATTTTTTGATAAGGAATGGCTTTGCCCAAACTATTCCTACAACAAACCCTAACTTAGACAAGCCACGGATTGAAAACCAGTTCGGTATTTCAATCAATGGACCAGACTTTGCGAACAGAAACCCTCTACACGTAGGGATTATGAGTAAGTCTTCACCTACAGGATTTCCTAAGTAAGAGATTTTTGAATTGAAGGTAATTGACCCTCTTGTGCCCGATATTGATGCTAGCATGAACGTTATTATTAATTTGGATGTTGGGAAACCTCGCAAAGGACCAAAACAACATTGCACAAACTTAGGGTTCAAGAACCAGAGGGTTGGTCGCCTAATTTAGAGGAAGCTAAGGAACCGAAATGATACTCATATGAGATCAATCGACCCGATCGATATCGATGAGGGTTTGGATCCTAATATAGAAGACTTTCTAGTTCGGGAAGATCCAGATTTGAAGGGTTCCAGGAAGGAAATTACCGGTCCTACTGAACCATATGATTTTGTGTCAAATTTTCCACCATGCCTTATAGGAAAAGAAGGGTTCTCCGATATTAGTCATAATCTGAAGGAAACAATAGATAAGACTAATGCACCTGTGGATGAATGTGTACTTCATCGACCTACCACCTCCCCTGTTCACTATGATGGTTGTTTCGAATGGATTGAACAGTATTATATCGACATCCCTCTCCTACAGGCCAGAATTAAAACCCTTACTACTCAGAATGGCCTGTTGAAGCAAGAAATACTTGATCTCAAAGCGCATGCAGAGAGGGAGACCAAACGTATCAAAAGATCTGGAAACATAGTCATTAAAAATGCAACTAATGTCAAGGCAATAATAAACTCTAAAAGGATTGATCCTTCTTTAGTCAATTTTTAAATGGTAAAACAATTTTTTTTTCCTCTTATTTTATTCTTGCTATCTATTTCGAAATAAGTTGTTTAAAAATTTGATTGTATTGCTAAAATTAAGACTGGCTATAGAATCTTCAATTCTGTAGCCAAGTCTCTTTTGTTATAAAAATTAGTAATTAGTTATGATTAATTGTTTTTCTGATTTATTAAAATTGTTTTGTTTTTCTTTAGGAAAATGGAGATGTTGTTGCTAATTACCAGGAGGAAAGATTTTCCATTATATGCCTAAGGGATTAGTAGTTTATTTTTCTAAATGTTTTATAAAAAAAACTTGTTTATTAAACCAACTCTGTTATAAGTGGTTTTTCAACCCGCTATTTTTGTATTAATGCTTGATTTTTGGAGATCCAACTCTATCCTGTGAGATATGAGTATGTGGATCTCATGCTACCTTAAATACTATTCACTTTGTTAGTGAAAGACATCTTTGCTTGGAACAGATTATGGACGAATGATCTTCAGAACTTAATGGACAAGTTGTTTTCATTTCGACTTTATACCAATGTGAAGTTGTTTCATTTATGTTTTTTCTCTTATATTTTGGAACATTAATATGTTGCATAGCTTTAGCCTCAATGACATATAATGTTCCATTTTATTCAGTGCTTTAAATTGTGTCTATAATTTGTTGTTTCATATATTATATATGTGATCATCATTTCAACTTTAATATCATGATTTATCCTTGATTTTTAGTTGATGTATCCAATGAATGTTTCATATTAAATTTTCCTTTTCTATAATCATTCATAATCACAAGATCACTGGATCTACATTTGCGTTACTCTGTTCTTATACCCTAGCTGTCAATAAACACCTTGAGAGTATTCAAGAGATGTTAGTACAAGTCTGTCGCAAATTTCTCTCACACAAGATAGCTGGAGGTTTGGATCGCACAGAGACATAAGACACTGCATGATATTAATTTCAGGTTAGTTTCGTTCACATTTATTTTTTGTTATTAGTCTATTTTATTAGTGAGACAAGACAATTTAAATTGGTTGTGACCATTACTCTATCCTTGTTTCAGATTATGATTTATTAGCATTCTTTTTAAGTTCTTAGATCTTAGATAATAAAACATAAAATATAAAAATATGTTCTTTCTTTATCTACTTTCGAAAACAATTACCAAACATTGATTTCGCAAAGCATTCATCAGAAACTTGCAATTTGTAAATACTATGTTCATAATCTCATATTTATATTTACGTTTTTGAAACACTTGTAAATAGTTAGATTCACGTATATAGTATTATAGTTTTAGTTTTAGAGTTGTTTATTTCTTTGTTTTAGGACCCTAGTTGGCTAACGGAGCCATTAAACCCGTCGGGTCAGATCATACCAAACAACTTGGGTTAATTAGACAACCCCGGTCCGGATCTAACCTTCCAGTTGACGGTGTGTCATTTATGCCTGTCAAGACGTCCCTACTCTCATTGGTATAGTCATCAATATTCTTCTTTATGTTGATGATATCATTCTTATGGCGAGGAGTCCCCACGATATTGAAAACCAACTAAGAATCCTCAAGGAGTTTTTCTCCAATATGGGTATAACTGTTAATATTGACAAGAATGAGGTCATTATCATTAAATCCATAGATCACTTATTATACCTTCTTATATGAAGAAAACAACATGGAGTATGTGACTTCATACAAATATATTGGAATCAATATTCACCACAAGCTCAACTGGAATTATAGTATTGAAAAAAGGATTATTGGGGAATGGAAATATTATTATGGGCATGTAAATTAGTCGATCTTTGGATATGGGATAAGAAGAAAATCCTCTTTGAGACTCTTTTTATGCTTTTTATTCTATATGGATGCAAAGTTTGGGGATCAAATATCTCTCATGAATCCTGGATAAAGATAGAGAAAATTCAAAAGAATTTTATAACCTATAATCTCAATATTAAACAAAGTACACCCTATCCCATCCTCCTCTTAGAGGCAAGCCTTTCCCCCATTGAGAGCACGACTATGACTAGATACCTAATGTATAAGAACAAGTTAAACAACATGGAAGACAAGAGGCTTCCTAAAATTGCTTCAAAATCTAGTTGTAACCACCTTCACATCAAGCAAAGATGGAATAACGATGCCTAGTCTTGGCTAAGCTATTTGGGAATCATTGAAGACATCATTTTGCAAAATAAGGATACTATTAAAAATATCATTAAATCAAAATTTAAGGAGAAAATGTGGTGTGATAAAGAGTTGGAGGAAAAAAGAAAACTAAAGTATTATAAGGATGTAATCAACCATAATCTACAAGATCAAAATTATATCTCTATTTTAACAAGTGTAAAGAAAAAAATAAGCCTTGCTAAGATAAGAAAAAATTCTCATGAGCTCCATAGTGAAAATGGGCATTGGTCAATTCCTTAAACGCCATGGGATGAAAGAGTGTGTCACCTTTGTGACACTAATAAGGTTGAAGATGAAAAACATGTTCTCTTAGATTGTCCAGCCTATACCCAGGTTAGATCTTAATTTAAAAATATTTGTCACACTACCAACCTTCCTAACCTTTTAACTCAACAAAACTATGGCAATATTGGAAAGATTCTCTTAATGATTTTCGAGCACATAAACAAAATTATAATGAATTGAAAGTAATCCCTTACCCTCTTAAGGTCCTATAGACCAATTGGGTCTTAGTGGATGTTAATCATCATCATCATCATATATTTTAATTTTTTTTTAAGTTGTGCTTTAGTTTAAATTTTCTTTTTTTTTTATTTCAAATTTTTTATTTTGTAAGTTAGTAAATATATTAGGGCCTTCTTGAAAAAAGTTACAAATCATTTTTCATGCATGTCAATAGTTCCCAACTGGGAAACCACTGTTGGCACTAGTCCAAAAAGGAGTGACACTTGTCCAAAAAATAACATTGTTTTCCATGCAAAAACCCATGGTTCTACACAGGGCGATGGGTTGTCTGTATACTAATATAAACATGCAAAACTACAATGTCGCGCAAGGAGAGGGGTTGTCTATAAGCTAGTCTAAACTAGACAAAGCTAGCTGTAAAAAAAAAGGACTGAAAAAACTTAGACAAAAGAGCATTAGAAACCTGGACCGACTTTTGGGCCCACGAAGGCCTAGGTTTTCTTCATCTTGCCTTTGTCGCGTTCTGTAATTTCCTGTCGAAGATCCTGGAGAAAGGAAACCAAGTTTTCCACCCTGCTCCATCGCTCGACGTCCTTCTTTTGCAAATCCTAGAGAGTGGACTTGATGTCCTCCTATCCCTTGGTCAATTCATGCAGTGAATCTATAATCTCTTCCTGGTCTGCACAATAGTTGCAGGTAAAACGAGGTTGGGAGTTGGCTGAGGTGGAGGGAAGTGGTGAGGGAGTGGAGGTGGCTTCAAAGGGGTGGCGATGTGGGAAGAAAGAAGGAGGTGGATGACAAGATGGGGAGGGGGGGGTAGGTGCATAGTCCAAATAATTTCCCATGGCGTCAAACCATTCCACCCGGCAGCCATATGGATTGGAAAGTGACGACAAGTCTTGGGAATCAAGAAATTGCTCTGCGGGAGCATAAGCAATGATGGGAGCCAAAACAGGGGGAGCATCTTCATGAATTGGCTCTACAGGAGTAGGTGCGATGATGGGAGCAAGAGCGATGAAGGGGGTAGGAGCTATGAAGGTATCCAAGACAGGAAGAGCATCGATATCCGGGGGGTGGTCAGAATTGGGTCTTTCCTTTCCCCTGGCAGTGTACTAGGTGGCTCCTTGCCTTGATTTACCTCTCAGATGGGGCATGGTGGGGGGAATCGTTGTCTTGGGGAGGAAGATGAAAAGACAAATGACCAAAAGTCTCCAGAGAAGGAGAGGGGGAGTGTTGGATGATGAAGGAGGGAGAATTCTCCCGAGCTTGGTGGTAGGGGATCCAAAACTAAGGAGATGAGGTGACTTGCACGACGCCATGGGCATTTTCACACTGCAAGTCTTCGAGCGCATGTGACAGGATTCTAGGTTGAATGCTCTGAAGGGTGGCAGTGACTATGTTTAAATGTTGAGGCAATGTGCTAGGGGGGCGGGTTCCATCGAGTGCCAGTTGGATGACTGTCTAGCCAGGTGGCCTCCCTGTGGCCTCTCCACTCGTATTTCCTAGAAACACCCTATCCAAGGGCCGGTCCTTGGTGTTGGCTATGTTTCTGCAAGTTGTCACAAAGGGATGGGAGGAAGTGGAGGAGGGGGATCAAGAGAAGTCCCCTTCCTTCAGATCAACACCATAATTTTCCAGCAGGTCGGCCACTTGGTTGGCCGATATTCTAACATGGGAGGGGAGGATTACCCAATTAGGATGAATAATGGATTTAATTTTGAGGAGACCATTCATAAGTCTCCAGCTGGGGGATATTTGTTTTGGGTCTTCCCCATTCAGGAGATGCCCGAGGAGATGGATGAAAATTTGTGAATCTCCTTCAACAATAATGGGGAAAATCTCTTGATCGTTATCTTCTTGTAGACCTCTGAGGAGCCCCCAGATTTACACTACGTTGTTAGTGTTGTGCCCCAGATTTCCTGCTACAATGTGGAATACTTCTTCCTTGGCCTTACAGATGAATGCTCCATATCCTGTCGGTCCTGGATTTCCTTTGGAGGCTCCATCAAAATTCAGCTTGTGGTACCCAGTTTCTGGCGCCTCCCACATTGTGGGGCTAGGCTTGCGGTGTGCCTTGCTTCTAGGGCTAGTGGGAAAGGATTGGAGTTGGAGTTTCCAGGAGTTGAGGATGATACACTCATTCAATGGGAATTTCTAGTCTTGGTCGGTCTAGGGATAGAGGGAGAGTGTTTCCTTGATGTTTGAGTGAATCGTGGCCCAAACCTCCTGCCAATTTTTAATGAAGGATTTGAAGATTCGTCGATTTCTTTCCTTCCAGATTTTCCAAAGGATGAAGTTTGGTAAGAGTTGCCAGATTTTATTGAGGATAGGGAATTGAAAAATTGAGGTGCGCCATCCTGCTAAAGTTTCATGTATGCCTGCACAATTCCTGTCTGTGGTTCTCATGAGGCTAGCGCTGTGATCCCAAATTCTCGAACTATAGGAGAAGAGATTTAGGAGATGATTTTGTGATTCTTCCTCTGAGCTGCATAACTGACACCAAAAAGTGTCAATCAATCCCCTTTTTCTTAAGTTATCCCATGTGAGAATGTTGTTGTGCATAGTTAACTAGAGGAATGTGCTGATTTTTGCCCAAGAATTTGTTTCCCAAATCTTTCTCCAGACTTCTTCGGTCGATAATGAACCATGTCCAGCTTTAATTCGATAAGCCTCCTAAATATTGAAAGTGCCTGTGGAGGTGTGTCCCCATATGAGGATGTCGCTCCCCTGTTGGCATAGAAGTTTCCTTCCGTCCAAATGAGCCAACAGAGGTTGGATGTTTATTTTTTTGGGGATGTTCAGGGCCTCGTGGGTGTTTTTCCAGGTGCCCCAGATATCACTATTTTGTGCTTGGTTCCTATAATATTCTACTTTAATTAGGCCTGCTTCTGTCGTGTGGGGGATGAGGGCACTTAGATTCAAATTTGTATACAGGGTTGGGAGTTGTTTCCAAGAGTCACTCCAAAAGAAGGCTGATGTTCTTCTCTATAGTTCCCAGAAAGAGTGGTCTGTGTTGAGAAGCCTGGGGTTTCTGGCTGCATTCCAGATGAGTGAGTCAGGATTTTGACCATTCCATCAGATGAGCTCTCTTTCCAGGGTTGTGGGGGTATTTTTTTCCTCCATAGGCGCGCCCGCAGGTATTGGGGTCACTTTAACCATCTCCACCAAATTTTTGCACTGAGTACCTTGTTGAAAAGGGCAGGGCCTCTAAGGCCCAGCCCCCCTGCTTTCTTTTGTTTGTAGAATTTTTTCCAGCTTACAAGGGTTATTTTGTGTCCTTCTTTAGTGCCTCGCCAAAGAAAATGTCTTTGGATGTTTCTTAGGGTGCTGAGGATAAAATTCAAAACTCCTAGAGTTGAGAAGGCATAGACTGGTAGAGCTTGAAGTACAAACTTAAGGAGGATGAGATGGATAGGAATATTGATGGATCGGAAAGTCCACAGTGAGAGTCGTTTACAGAATTTGGAGAGTAGGGATTCCTAGGAAAGATTTCTTAGTGGATTTTCTATGAGGGGAATTCCTAGGTAGGTGGATGTCAGGGTGCTGCGAGTGAAACCTAGTAGAAGCGTGAGATGGTTTTGGATCTCTAGAGGCATGTTAAAAAAAAATACCTATGATTTGGATAGGTTCACCTCCATGCCTGAGGCTTCGTAGAAGAGGGTGATGATGGAGTTGATGTGGATGGCTTCTCGAGCAATGGGTACTCCCATTAGGAGTAGGTCATCTACGAACTAGCTATTGAAAATGGGAGGCGAGAAACCATGGGGTGTGAGACCAGAGCGGGAGTGATATGATATGGCTTCTTTGATGGTGCAACTTAGTCCTTTCACCATGATTATGAAGAGGAAGGGGGAGAGAGGTTCCCCTTGTATTATGCCTCTAGAAGGCGAGAAAGGTATTGAGGGGACGTCATTGATCGGGATGGAAAACAGAGATGAAGAGGTGAGGTTGATTATCTAGGAGACCCAATTGGGTTCAAAGCCAAAGGCGAGGAGAGTATATTTTAAGTAACTCCATATTAGTTAATCAAAATCTTTTGATAGATCTAGCTTTAGGAGCATACCTAGTGATTTTGTTCAATGGAGCGAGTGGATTACTTCGTGTGGCAAGATGACATTGTCCCAAATTTGTCTGCCTTACATATAACAGGATTGTTTCGATGAAATTATGAAAGGCAGAATAGGTTTGAGACGATTTGCAATGATCTTTGTGAGGAGTTTATAGCTGACGTTGCAAAGGGCGATGGGATGGAAGTGTGAGGGGGATATGGTGTAGTTTTCCTTGGGGATGACAGTGAGAAAGGTAGAATTGAGGGCTTGTAGGACTTGTCCCAATCTTCTTGATTCCTCGATTATTTCCCAAACATCTACTCGAATGATGCTCCAACAATGGTGGAAAAAATTTGGAGTGAACCCATCCGGCCCCGGAGCTTTACCTATAGGGGTGTCCCAAAGGGCTTGATCCACCTCCTCCTGAGTTATTGGTCTCATTAGTGCCTCATTATTCTCTTTGGTGACCTCCATGGGTATGTTCTTGAGGATTGTTTCGATTTCCTAGGATCGATCCACCGGGGGTTCTAAGAGAAGGTTTTTATAGTAGGAGAGCATTTCCTTTTCAATGTCAACATGCTGTTGAATTTTCATTCCTTGATATGAGACTAGGTGAGTAATGTGATTTGTTTGACATCGTTGGACCATGGATCTATGGAAGAATTTAGTATATCTTTCTCCCTCTTTCAACCATTGGATGCGATATTTTTGTCTCCAGAGGATTTCCTCCTGCGCCCTTCTTTCATCCAGCAGGTTATTTTGATGGGTTTCCTAGTGCTTGAGGGATTCTGTGAGGCCTTTCTATCGGATTTGTTGTTGGAGGATTTGAATTTGTTGGTTGAGATTATCTTGTGCTTGAAATATGTTGTCAAAGGTAGATTTGTTCCAAGCTTTTAGATGTTTTTTTAGGTTGTTTAGTCTCTATTGGAATCTATACATGGGTGTTCCTGTAGGTATAGTTGCTTCTTTCCACCACGACTGGATATTGTCTTGGAAGTCTGGGTGTGTCAACCGAAATTTCTCAAAGAGAAAAGGATTTCTGCCTGGAGTGCCACTTATGTTGATATTGAGGAGGATCGACCAATGATCTGAGCCCGGAGAGTCAATGATCGTGGTGTTCTAGGCTAGTACATCTAGCATTACGGCTTCCAAGATGAGGAAGGGGTCAAGTCTAAAGGAGACCTATTGAGTCCCTGAGCACCTGTTGGACATGTGAAAGGTTCATTGTATGTACTGACATCAATAAGATTCTGAAATCCTATGAAGCGATTGAAATGCTTGCTGTCATTTCCCAGAGTGCGTGTGCCACCATTTTTTCCTCCAAATCTGTTATTATGTTGAAGTCTCCCCTGAGAATCCATCTTTGGGGGATGATGTGATCGACTAACCAGTCCAAGTGATTGAGGAAGGATTCCTTGTCGCTTGGTTTGGTGGGGCCGTATACGTTTGTAATGTATCTGAGTTTGTTCGAGCCAATGAGACAAAAAGAAGTAGTGGTGGTCCATTTTGAGGTGAAGAAGCCATCCAACATAACTGTGGATGGGTTCCAAAGCATCGCTAGACCACCAGTGGATCCCTTGGCATCGATTTCCATGTGATTGGCTTGCTTCTAGAATTTTTGAAGCGTAGAAGAGGCCTCCTCTCCCGCGCATTTTGTTTCCTGCAAAATGAGAATATATGGTTGAGCTTTCTTGATTCTCTCTCAGAGCATAGCTTGTTTGTTTTTTGCGTTCAGGCCCCTTATATTCCATGATAGAATATTCATGAGGAGGATGGGGGTTGGAGGGGAGGGAAGCTATCTGAGATCAAATTTATCTGACCCGAGTTGACGAAGAAGTTCCCGACATCCTGAATGAGTTAATGTTTCAATTTAAGACCCATTTTTTTCTCATCTTTTGTAGGTTTGCATGGATCCTTGGTTGTTCCCTTTTGAATTTCAAGGTTCGTGTTTGCTCTGGCTAATCCCCTTGCCGAGGAATTGAGAAAGACTTTTTTCACTTTATGCAGCTGGTCTGGTGGTATAGTGTATAATTGTTGCTTATGGTAAGCTTTCTCCAGGTGTGCCATGTCAATGCCTGGTAGCTCCTGATCTTCCAGGTCTGTGTCTGGATCTCCTATTTCTGGTCTAAGTGTGGTGGGAAGGGAGGTTTTAGAGGGTAGTGGTTGAGAGGGATCTGGGTCTGAATGATCAAGATTCACAGTGCTTTGGCATTTAGTGGGGTCGGTCCTTGGTTCCATTGAGGAGGAGGGTATGTCGGCTGGGGTTTGGAGGACATCAAAAGATTTCTTGAGTGGTGGTCCAGAGGGGGCCTGGGGGGGTTCCTTTTTGACTTGATGTCTGGGTCTTCTCATGATAGGGATGAAACCATCCTTGGATTTGTTGGGGTCTTCCGTAGAGGGTTTGGTAGGATTATTTAAAGGGCACTCGTGGAAGAGGTTTCTGTGCTCATAACATTTTTGGCAGCGAAAGGGGATGTGCTCATAGTTGAGGGTTTGGGACCATTCTTCATCCTGGTAGTCCATAGTAATGGCCCCTGGGAGGGGTTTAGATATATTCAAGTAAACACATATGCGAGTGTAGGTTGTGTACCTTCTCTGTTTTGTCGCTTTCGAGGCTTTGATGTAGTTTCCAATGGTGTTGTCGATTCCCGCAAGGATCTCTTCCAGCCAAAATTCCTGTGGGAGTGAGTAGAGTCTCAGCCATACTAGTGCATGTGTGAAGTCTTCCTTTTTAGGGTTGAACCTTTCCGTCCAGAAATGAAGGAAGAGGTCGACCGAGTTGTAGAAATACGGTCCTCCTTCAAATATTTGATTTATGTCTTCCAGATTATGCAAGATGATGGTAAAGAAGCCTTTTGATCCAAGTTGGAGGTCATAGTGGCCTTTGGGTTTCCACCAGTGCTGGATCCATTTGACTAGATCCTTTTCTGATGCCCATAGCCCTAAAAAATTTCCTATTAGAGAAAAATCCCTCATGTATTGTTTCTGGTCCTCTATTATTGGAGAGTTGATGGTGTATTTTGGAGTGATTGGGGCTTGCAGAATACATTTGCTTGGTTCCCAAGTATGACTAGTTTTAGTGTGATTAGTTGCTGGATCGATTTCCACTGGCTTTTCCTTCGACATCTCTTCCTCCCAGATAATCCTTTGCAAGCCTTCTGGGAGTTTGAAGGTCGATCTTTTCGAGTGGTAGGAGTCGTGCTCCTTGGCGGGGACGGAACTGTAGGAGGGGACCTGAGGCTCCCCTCCCTCGGCCTCCATGGTCACAGTGGATGAGAGAGGTGGCACATGACTGGTTTGAGGTATAGAACCCTAGCGGTCACAACAATCCCAATAACCTATGTTTTTTTATTTCAATTTTTATTTTAGATTTTTTTTTATTTTTTATTTTTTATTTTTTTGTCTTTTCATGTTTTTTTTTCCAATTTTTTTTTTTTAAATTTAGTCTTTTAAGAGACACTAAAAAAACACAAAAATAAAGATTTTCCTCTTTTTTTTAATTTAGTTTTTGAATTTGGTTAAAAATTTGTGATTTGCATTTTTTTCAACAAAAATTGTTTTCAGAACTGTTCGGAAAATCCACAGTATTATTACTTTCTTGTCAAACGAATAATAATACTGTGGATTTTCTTAACAGTTTTGAAAACAACTCTCACCAAAGAAATCTTATTAGTCAAAAATAAAATAAAAAAATCTTTCTTTCTATAAGAAAATTGTTTTTTTGCTTTAAAAAGAAATTTGTTTAGGGGTGATTTTTTTCCAATTTAATTATTTTATTAATATAAATTATTAAAAAAACAAAATTAATTAGTAAATAAATTATCAAGTAGTAACACTTTTAGATTTGTCCCAGAGGTGTAGATCAATCGGCGATAAAGTTCATTGTTAAGGCACTCCCAGTGATGTCGTTGGTAATTAGAACCTTGCAATTTTTTGTGTATCGTGTGTGGGTCCATATGGGTACACCTAGAGATTATAGTGGTAGTGCTTGGAATCGAACCTGTGTCACACAAGTACTATCTTGGCCAGTTGTTGATTATGTTAGATAAAAAAAATAATTTAGATCTAGGAGTCTATTTTCAGTGTCATAATTGTGTTGGTGCTAGTGGTTAAGGCCACGTTTCAATTAGGTCATAGTTTTAACTCCAAAAAAGGTGTTGCTACTAATAGCATCACTTTTTTATTCAAGGGTCAATTTCAGGGTTCTGTTTGTAATTTCAAGGGCATGATTTAAAACAAGTTGCAATTTTAACCACCTCCCCAAAATGTTGGGTATGTGTTATATTCTTTGCACGAGTAGTAGTGTCTGAGCGCCTGCGCCGGGCGCGCAGGGGGGTGGAGCCCCTCGCGCGGGGGTTCGGGGGCAGCGCCCCCGAAAAAAAAAAATTTGGGCCGACATATTTTCGCCGGTTTCGGGCCGACATATTATCGCCGGGCCGACATATTTCCGGGACGACATATTTCCGGGACCACATGATATTAGGTGGTT
>ML781557.1:930793-957747 GCA_009831015.1 Picea engelmannii | reverse complement strand
TTTGGGTTTCCAGGTGAAAAATCTCTGTGTAATGTTTGTATTTGCCATTGTATCTTTTCTGTTCTTTTCTGAATATCAGTTTGCAGTAGATATTGTACAAGGTTAGAATTTACAAAAAAAATGGCACTACTGGTAGCACCAATTTTTTATTTAGGGGTTGATTCTGGTGTTGTTTTACCCAAAAATATGTTATTTTTGGGCTAGAGTTATTTTTTTGAGGTCAAAAATATCGCTAAGTTAGTAACTATGTTATAAATATTCTTAGCATTAATATATGAAATCTCCATCCACATGTATTGATTGAAAGGGTCTTTCTTGTGAAGCCTAATGTGAGGAAAAATATTATCTTTTATGTAACAAGCTGTGTCTCCAATCCCTTTGTGGTAGTATCTCTTGTTCCATACCAACCAAAAGACAAATCCTTCTATGTTAGATACCTTAGATTCTTCATGCTCCCAAGTTTCAATGACCAATATGATATCAATTTTACTCAGGATCCAACTTAACATAAGCCTTTTTCCCAACCATAATTGTTTGAAGAGAGGATCCAGAGTGTCCTAAATTCCTATTTATTATTATCCTTTTGGTCTCTATCTCTAGTAATATATTTTCTATTCCTAATTATTTCCTATTTTCCTTCCTACCTGACTTCTTTTACCTTTTGAACTTCCTTCATTAATTCAACTTGGTATTCTAAAATGAGGTCTTTATTTATATATGTTCATAACCCTTTTAAGCTTGGATTTTAACTTAATGTGTTTTATTTATGGTCATTAGAGACCACCTTAACATGAATTAACCTATATTTATGTTCGATTATTTTCCTAGCCTCTTTGCTTCTATAAGACAAGTTGTTTCAATTTGTAATTTATTTTGTAGCTCTTTCTTGACTAATGCTAGCATGTCCTCATCTTTCTTCTCTTTTAAACCAAAATTTATGAGGGTCAAGGATATTTTGTTATCCTCGTGGTCTAACTCTATAAGATTATTCATTTCCTCTCTAATGGGTTTGATATCAAATTTACCTTCCAAACTTTTTAAGGCCAAATTATTATTTAACTTTTCTTTTAACTCTTTAATATTGTTCCTCGTATTGAGATATTTTATATTATTGAACTCTATCCACTCCACACATCTCCAAATTCACTACATGCGCCACTCCCCTTAACCTTGCACATCTCCTCTTAGACTTGTGCATTCCTTCTTTGGAGTTGTCACACTATTTGCTATATAAACAAGGTCGACATCTCTCCATATTGATTTGGAGTTTTGGGAAGATGTATACTATAACGTCCCTGGGCCGTCATCCCACTGGTCAGGCAAATGCTACTGTGCGGAACAACATCATTCTCATACTTAATTAATAACATGAATTTAAATCAAATTAAACACATTTAACTCAGAGTAAGGACAAGATTACTGCTAACATAAATAATCCTTGGCATTAACAATAAATCATATGCACAATAGAATACATGATACATATATGACTCACAGGCATGCAAAACATAATATTAAGCATAAGCTGATACTTATCTTTGAAATCGTGGTAATTCCACAAACCACGTGCAGGCCTTCCACAAACCACCCATCCTTAGACCACACTACTCATCATGCTTAGTAATGGGTCACCCCCGATACATGCTATAGCCATTGGCATGTATCAGACTGATATTAAAAGCAGAATTCTAGAGGCTGCAAATGTAGATCTGCAATACAGAGAATTGGTAGCCAAGCTACAACAGGGTAAGATGCCGCAGAAGATGGAAATTTGTAAATTAGAAACCAATGGAATAATGTTGTACAAGAACATAATTTTTATACCCAATGTTCAGTGCTTGAAATAGATGATTTTGTAGGAGATGCATAATGTGCCTTATGTAGGGCACCTTGGATATCAGAAAACAATAGTAGCGGTCAAGAGCCATTACTTTTGGCCGGGTATGAAGAGAGAGATCATTGAATAGATCATCAGATGTATGGAGTGCCAGAAATTTAAAGCTGAGCATAGGCACCCAGCAGGGTTGTTGCAACCTTTACCCATTCCTGAGTGGAAGTGGGAAGTGGTGACAATGGATTTTATTAAAGGATTGCCCAAAACAAGCAAGTTGCATGATTCGATCATGGTGGTGGTGGACAAGCTTACAAAAGATGCCCATTTTATTCCACTGAAAACTACTCACAAGGTAGCATATGTTGCTAATATTTTCATAAGGGAAGTGGCACTATTGCACGAAATTCCTAAAACGATTGTGTCTGACAGAGACCCGAAATTCACCTTGTATTTCTGGAAAGGATTGTTCAAAGGATTCAGAACGAATCTGAGATTTAGTACAGCTTATCATCCTGATTCTAATGGACAGACAGAGAGGGTGAACATAGTAATAGAAGACATACTAAGAATGTATTGGATGGGCAAACCATCAAGATGGGAAGACTACCTGCACTTGGTAGAATTCGCCTACAACAATGGGTATCATGCATCATTGAAGATGAGCCCATTTGAATCACTTTATGGAAGAAAGTGAAATACTCCAGTGAGTTGGGATAATCCAGCTGATAGAGTAGTAGTTGAGATAGAGTTGCTCAAGGAGATGGAGGACCAAATGATAAAAATTAAGCAGAATTTGAAAGCTGCCCAGGACAAGCAGAAAAGTTATGCTGATAAGAACAGAACCCACAGAGAGTTCAAAGTGGGTGATCATGTTTTCCTGAAAGTGAAAGCTAACAGGAGTTCCCTGAAGCTGGGAAGTTGCGCCAAGTTGGCAGCCGGATTTTGTGGCCCATTTGAAATCCTGGAAAGGATTGGGCCAGTTGCATATATGCTTGCATTACCAACATCTATGACTGTACATAATGTGTTTCATGTTTCATTGCTTAAGAAATATATACCAGATGCTAATCATGTTATCAATTGGAATGTGATTCAAGTGGAACAAGAAGGTGTCCTGCAAGTGCATCCTATGCGCATATTGGATAGGAAAAACAAATAGCTCCGGAATCGAGCTATAGGGCTTGTAAAGGTCCAGTGGACCTGGTATGGTCATAAGGACGCGACATGGGAGCATGAAGATGTTATGCAGGAAGAGTACCCACATCTTTTTAAATTTTTTGAAAATCTTGCAGATACAGTGTAAAGTTGCACTGAGGACAGTGCAAAAATAAGGGGAGGGGATTGTAATGTCCCCAAGGCGGAGCCCTATTGTAAATCATGTCTATGAAGTATAAATCTTACATTATGAATTGTAATTATGTTTTATAGGCTGGTGAGCCAAGTTTATATAAGCTAGTGGGCTTATGTGTTATTAGGCCGGAGAGCCTAAGTGTTAAGACCGGGAGCCTGCTTTTGTATATGTAATCATGCAGAACATTAATAAAAAAATATAAACACCGCTACGTGCAGACTGACCATGATGAATGAGTGATTTGGGACTAAGCTTCCACATAATGGGTAAGGGATTGGGGGTTGGAAGGTTGGAAAGAGAGGCTAAGTGTTGAGCCTAGGGGCTTAAGTCCTTGTGAATAATATTTTAATATTATTCCAAAAGCCATGTGAAATATATGTTTTGTCCTAAGTTCCTGGAGAGGAATGCATGCTGATGGAGTGCATGCAGCTTCATGGGTGACATGTGTCGACCCAGGCACATGCAGTTAAAAAACTACAGAAGTCATCCATGGAGAGGGGTTCGGTCATTCTTTCATCCTCCGCCTGATTTCACCGTGATGCTCGTCTAAACCCGTTTTGCCTTTGCATCTGCATTTGCTTACCCGCGCATCGTGAAGGAAACCGTCATGGAAAAATTGTTTGCTCTTGCATTTTTCCTTTCTCCACCTGAGTCGCTTTGCCATTCCCCATCCTTCGTGAATTATTTTTATCTCTGTGATCAAACTCTGCGTTACTTCTTTGTCACTCACCCTGAAACTAGTGGCAAACTCACGGACTGGGCCATGTCTCCGATGAAGTCCGAGCACCCTGTAAATGTCTGAACCTTGTTGTGTCTTAGTGCGGACTGTTGTCATTTTTGGATGTCCATACCCAAATTCATGTTGTTGTTGTCACCATGAGTTAACCAAATTGCTATTGTTGTTGTGGTTATCCTCACCGTGCGGAAATTAAGTCGGAAGGGGATGAAGAACCTGGTTTTAAGGCCCTTAGTTGAAGAGGAAGTATGTCAGGCCTGTGAGAAGCTATTTCCAGGTGAAGGAGTCTGTTGGTAAGTGGTATTATTCTAGAGAGAGTCCAACACCAGCTACAAAGCTCTAAGACTTCCTGATACGGCCTGTTGTCGAGACCTAGAGAGGGAGGTGAAGCATCGATGGACTGTGCTTGTGAAGGTATATACTTCCGAGCAGAACAGGCATGTGGGGAATGAGAGTCCATGAGTAGTGGGCATAAGAAGGCATCCTAGGAAGAATCCTTCCAGTTTTTCTATGCAGTTTTCCCTCTAACCTCATCCTAGACTAGGATTCCTTGCCTTGGGTGGAGCTTAGTTCCAGCTCGGGGCTGACCCACTACTGAGCATGATGACCAGTGTGGTCTAAGGCTGGGAGGTTCGTGGAAGGCCTGCATGCAATTGGTGGAATTACCATGGTTTCAAAGATAAGTATCAGCTTATGCTTAATATTATGTTTTGCATGCCTATGATGCTTATATGTATCATGTATTTTGTTGTGCATATGAATTATTGTTAATGACAGGGATTATTTATGTTAGCAATAATCTTGTGCTTACTCTGAGTTAAATGTGTTTAATATGACTTAAATGCATGTTATTAATTAAGTATGAGAATGATGTTATTCTGCACAGTAGTGTTTGTCCGGCCAGTGGGATGACGGCCCGGGGACGTTACATATACCTACATTGTATCATTATTTTCTATTTGAGGATTGAATAAATACTTTGGAGTTCAAGAAGGTGTATTGTGCAAGTGTGTGGATGATCATTGTCATGTGCTCAAATCTATGAGGTGATGTTGTTGTAATTACTTGCTTTTTATTGTTGATATTGGCCTTTGAAGGGGTGTTGTCACCCGGTAGGAAAATATCTCTAGAACTAGTTTGTTGTTTAGATCTTTTTGTCTTATTATATATGTGGTTAAATATTTGCATGCAAATTTTGCTTAATTACATGCTATCTAGATTTCATGTGTAGGGAGCTCCAGAATTTAACAATCTTTTGGCAAGTTGTTTGAAGCATACATGATCTCATTGCTTGGAAAGGTAGTTGAGATAGTTTGCATCTTTCACAATTCCAAGATTCAAATACATAGTCCCTCCTCAATCCATCGAAAGACTCCATTGCCCAAGTTCTATTTCTTCAAGTTGTCTCTTCCCCTCTCACTCAATTTCTATTTTAAAAATTGGTTTCTTTGGTTTTTTTATTGCATGCAAGTATATAGCTGATCATATAACGATAAATATATTCTAATACTTTTGCATGCAGCTCTAAAGATTAGATCTAAAGATTATTTAAAGAATTTTATCTTTTTCCTAGATCTAGTCTAAAATTTGTCTTAAGTTAGCCTTCATTTCTTAGTATATTTGGAGGTTAGTAATAGGCAAGTTTTTTATGTTCTTTCAAAGTTATAAATCTGCAATCTAAAGTGATTTGTTTGCTGATTTTATATAAGCCTAAAAGACCCTAAGGAGGCTAGCTTTCTAGCTCTCACTCCTTAGTTACTTTCCCTTGTTTTAGCCTAGTTTAACTTAGTCATTTTTTGCAATTTTTTGAGTTGACCAAAAACACTTCCCAAAGTGTTTTTGGCCATCTTTTGGGTTTAATATCTTGTTGTTTTCTCACATAAATAACAGGTACAAGAGGAGGCTCCTCCAAAATTTTGAAGTTTAACCTCTTCCAGGACCCTCTCAGTGCTCCCGGGAGCTTTGTATTTCATTTTGTTACTTGAAAAAACGTTGTAAGCCTTGATCTCTCAATATAAAGATAAAGTGCCTCTAAAAAGAAAGCAGTTTAGGATTGTAATAAAGTTTGTAAGCCACAAATCTCATCTCTCTCTATTTCCCCTGCCCCTGGGGGGGAAACCAATGTCCTTTTTCTTTTCTTGTTTTTCGGGGTTGTGTCCCATTTCTTTTGATTTCTTTAGCTTTACTTGCATAAAGAAGACAAAATAAACTCATCTTACTAAATCAAAATCCTAAAATTAATTGCAAGTTTTAGGTTTTCTTTTTTCTAGTTTCAATTTTTCAAGATATTGGAGTAAACCTGAGTTGTTTAAACCACGTATGCAATTTCACTGCTACGCTCAAGTGGCTTTGGGGACCCATAAATGGTTTAAGAAACACATTCTAGTATAATTAGGACAATATCTAAGTTGTGTTATTCATCTAAGACCTCTACCCTGGGTGGAGTGTGTCAAGTCAAGGGGAAACTCTCCTCGTTGGACCTACAGTACACCCAGTCAGTAAGTCTATAAGATTGGCGAATAACGAACAAGGAGGCCACATTACACTTTGCACACAAAGAGTGGGGACCCCGACTTTAATCCCCACTTCACGGTCTCAAACACTTTTTAATATTCCAAATCCCCTAACTAAAATACTCAAGATAAAATTAACGCGACACATTCATCACATCACAATTTGCTTTATCTGGCATTGGTCTATCTCTATTTTATTTCTTGTCATCTTATCTATTTGATTTAAAGTTATGTGGTGAATGGTTAATGCTCATGGTTTGTTTCACATGATGTATCCTTTGATTAAATTTATGTTGCTTTGATATTATCTCGTGTTTCAAATTTAAACTCCTAGAATAGTTGTTCTTTTCAGTTTCAGTAGGGTAAAAGCCTTAGATTATTTTTCATAGGGACTACCCCCATTGGATTCGCTAGGAGTTGGCCTAGACGGAGGAGTTGAGGATCAGGTGACAACATCTTGACTTGAAACTTGCCCCCAAGGACACACCAAGTGGATTGAAGATTTCTTCCATGTTAGCTCAAGTGTGTATAAGGTGACAACATTTTTTGGTGCCATTGTCGGGGATAAATCTTTCTATTCCCAGAACACAAATTTTGTTTTCCTTTTTCCTTTTTGCTCTTTTTGATACTTCTTTTTATTTTAGAATAAACTTGATCATTTGGTGACTCCACTTCAAAATAATTTGACAAAGTATTATGCAAGGAGGAACTCACGGTTTGCTTAGCTTCATCTTTAAACCCGAAGGTGTTTTTGGAGGAAGTTAGCCAAGATTTCTTCTCGTAGGATCCTTAAGAATTTTTGGGTCCAGTCCATTGCTGTTAGACTTTTCTTCTTTTTAATAAGTCTAGCTTAGAAATGGATGATCTTTATAGACCTATTGATTTCTCTACAATAGGTGGTTATCCACATATAATTCCGGAAAATGATTTACAAAATTTGCCTTGTTTTCAAAGTAATAATATTGTTGATGCTAGATGTCATGTTAAGAAAGTTTCACATTGCTTCAATAAGTGGTGTTGCAATTCCCTATATGAAGATATAAAAATGAAGTTGTTTGTCTTGTCCTTTGACGATGATGATGTTGATTGGTTCATGGAGCTCAAGGATAATCAAGTCAAAACTTGCAAAGAATTGATTGATGCTTTCATGGAAAAATGGAAGGAAAAGGAACCTCTGGTTATAAAGACAGTCAATTTAGATGCTTCACCAGATTCCAGTAAGGAAGAAGTCATTCAGGCCATAGAACTTATCTATGCAAATCAGTTAAAGGCCGTGAAATCTATCCTTGTAGAGGCAAAATCTTGTGTTGAGTATTCAGACCCTATAAAGCCAGAGCTTCACAGTGAACAAGAAAAGGAATTTCATCTGGAAATTTTAGAAAAGCCTATAGATGAGTCAGTAATCAATCAGGAGGAAATAAAGGAAATTGAGTTTGAAGTTATTGAAAATCTAGATAATTCAACTCCCCACCCTCCTCCCGAAGAATCCATCTCCTCAAAGAAAATATTCGACAATTGTGATGATCTTGAAATAAACAGTGAAGCCGATTCCTTGATAGTTCCAGTTCTAGTTCCAGTTCCAATCTCTCAACCATCAGATGACTTAATGACAAATAATGGGAAATTAGAATATAACTTCAGTTTATCAACTCCGGATCATTATGAGTAGTGATTAGCCTTCCACGATGACAGTCCAATGTAGAGCTTCATAAAAAATTTACAAGGCTTACCAAACTTCAAAGTTTGGTTGAATAAAGAAAAACACATGTTTCTTGGGCAGTCTATTCCCAGGAAAAACTCGAAGTTAATAAATCTTGGAAAAGGATATTTGAAAATTCATCCTAGACAGGGATATTCAGACATCTGAGGTCTTTTTTCATCCATGACATGGTTGATTCATGTAGTTTCTACTTCAACCAATCAGACAGTGGAAAGGTTAAAGCTACCAGTGAGTAGACAAGTTTTCAAATTGCTTCTCAAATTATGACATATGATGCCCATGGGGGCATCCCTTATAACATATCTCTCTAACCTTTTCTCTTCATATTTTATTTTCATCATTTTCATTTTCATCTATTATTAGTGTAACTTGTATCTGAAATTGTTGGCTTTCATATATATGTGTTGCTTATGTTGTTTTGGCGAGACATTTGTGATGTAGGTCACGAATTTTGGATTCTCTCATGCTCTCCTTTTCTATAAAAAGATCAATCACATGTCTCCATATGGAGCCTATGTTATCCACCAAATTGAACTAGCAGTCAGATGCTCATATTTCAGAGTTCACAAGTTCAACATGTCTTTCAAAAGACCATTTTTTTCTGCATTTCCATCCCTTCGGGAGCATTTTAATAAATGACATGAGCATGAAATATTGTAAAAGGATATTGGCCACCTAAGACCTAGGTACAAGCATGTACTCTAGAGTGTTTTTTTTCACTTGTTCATTATTTTTTTCTTGCCTTAGTGGGCGATTAATAATTTCTAAGTTTTTCACTCAGAGACTGACTCCAAAGCTGGAGTATTTGATGGTGGTTAGGCATTGGCATGGTATAACCAATGCCTAGTGTCTAAATGTATATGAGTTCATGCTAGGTCATATTAATTGAATCATGTGGAAGATGCGGCTAGGTTTGATAGGTTTTTTTTAATGTTTTAGTGAAATAATAAAATTCTCGAAAAAATGGAATTTTTTAATTGTAAGTCAATAAGTTGTAAAAATGTGGCATCAAACATTGTCAGATGCCATATTTATGGTCGTTTTCCAATCCAAAGTACCATGTAAACCCCTATTTCCTTTCTTTCAAGGAAAAAAGTGATTATTATCACTAAAAAATGAAATTTACTCGAAAAATATGGAAAATGGATAGTTTAATTAAATACCTATTTTTTAGGGAAACTGGGGAACATGTAAAAAAAATGTTTTTTCCTTGTCCCTAGTTCACTAAAGGATTATGAGATTTTATCAAAGCATAAGGCGACTTCAACTAGGAGTAATTGGGTGTGGAGGAGATCCCAATGAAGGGACTCGACCCCACTTGCACAGTTGGTGCATTCTAAAGGGATGGCGCACATCCCAAAGCTATCACTAGCCCTCACTACTCCACTTCCACTCCACTCACTCCCACTTCACTCCACTTGTCCTCAATTCACCCTACTTCACTACCCTTCACCTCCCATCCACTCCACACATCTCCCAACTCACTACATGCGCTACTCCCCTTAACCTTGCACATCTCCTCTTAGACATGCACATTCCTTATTTGGAGTTGTCACCCTCTTTGCTATATAAACAAGGTCGACCCCTCTCCATAGTGAGTTGGAGTTTTGGGAAGACATATACCTACATTGTATCATTATTTGATATTTGAAGATTGAATAAAGACTTTCGAGTTCAAGAAGGTGTATTGTGCAAGTGTGTGGATGATCATTGTCATGTGCTCAAATCTAGGAGGTGATGTTCTTGTAATTACTTGCTTTTTATTGTTGATATTGGCCTTTGAAGGGGTGCTATCACCCGGTAGGAAAATATCTCTAGAACTAGTTTGTTGTTTAGATATTTTTGTCTTCTTATATATGTGGTTAAAGATTTGCATGCAAATTTTGTTTAATTACGTGCTATCTAGATTTCATGTGTAGAGAGCTCCAGAATTTAACAATCTTTTGGCAAGTTGTTTGAAGCATACATGATCTCATTGCTTGGAAAGGTGGCTGAGGTAGTTTGCATCTTTCACAATTCCAAGATTCAAAGACATAGTCCCTCCTCAATCCACCGGAATACTCCATTTCCCAAGTTCTATTTCTTCAAGTTGTCTCTTCCCCTCTCACTCAATTTCTATTTTAAAAATTGGTTTCTTTGGGTCTTTGCTTGCATGCAATTATATAGCTGATCATATAAATATAAATCTATTCTAATACTTTTGCATGCATCTCTAAATATTAGATCTAAAGATTATTTAAAGAATTTTATCTTTTTCCTAGATAAGTCTAAATTTTTTCTTAAGTTAGCCTTCATTTCTTAGTATATTTGGAGGTTAGTAATAGGCAAGTTTTTTATGTGATTTCAAAGTTATAAATCTGCAATCTAAAGTGCTTTGTTTTCTGATTTTATATCATCCTAAAAGACCCTAAGGAGGCTAGCTTTCTAGCTCTCACTCCTTAGTTACTTTCCCTTGTTTTAGCCTAGTTTAACTTAGTCATTTTTCGCAATTTTTTGAGTGGACCAAAAACACTTCCCAAAGTGTTTTTGGCCATCTTTTGGGTTTAATAGCTTGTTGTTTCCTCGCAGAAATAACAGGTACAAGAGGAGGCTCCACCAAAATTTTGATTTTTAACCTCTTCCAAGACCCTCTCGGTGCTCTCTGGAGATTTGTATTTCATTTTGTTACTTGAAAAAGTGTCGTAAGCCTTGATCTCTCAATATAAAATCAAGTGCCTCTAAAAAGAAAGTAGTTTAGGATTGTAATAAAGTTTGTGAGCCACAAATATCGTCTCTCTTCATTTCCCCTGCCCCTGGGGGGAAACTAATGTCCTTTTGCTTTTCATGTTTTTCGGGGTTGTGTCTCATTTCTTTTGCTTTCTTTAGCTTTACTTGCATAAAGAAGATAAAATAAATTCATCTCACTAAAGGAAAGTCCTCAAATGAATTGCAAGTTTTAGGTTTTCTTTTTGCTAGTTTCAGTCTTGCAAGATATTGGAATAAACCCAAGTTGTTTAAACCATGTATGCAATTCCACTGCTACGCTCAAGTGGCTTTGGGGACCCAGAAATGGTTTAAGCAACGGATGCTAGTATAATTAGGACAATATCTAAGTTGTGTTATTCATCTAAGACCTCTACCCTGGGTGGAGTGTGTCAAGTCAAGGGGAAACTCTCCTTGTTGGACCTGCGGCACACCTGGTCGGTAAGTCTATAAGATTGTCGAATAACGAACAAGGAGGCCACATTACACATTGCACACAAAGAGTGGGGACCCCGACTTTAATCCCCACTTCACGGTCTCAAACACTTTTTAATATTCCTAATCCCCTTACTAAAATACTCAAGATAAAATTAATGCAACACATTCATCACATCACAATTTTCTTTATCTGGCATTGGTCTATCTCTATTTTATTTCTTGTCATCTTATCTATTTTATTTAAAGTTATGTGGTGAATGGTTAATGCTCATGGTTTGTTTCATAGGTTGTATCCTTTGATCAAACTTATGGTGCTTTGATATTATCTTGTGTTTCAAATTTAAACTCCTAGAATAGTTTTGTTTTTCAGTTTTAGTAGAGTAAAAGCCTTAGATTATTTTTCATAGGGACTAACCTCATTGGCTTCGCTAGGAGTTTGCCTAGACGGAGGAGTTGAGGATCAGGTGACAACACCTTGACTTGAAACTTGCCCCCAAGGACACACTAAGTGGATTGAAGATTTCTTCCACGTTAGCCCAGGTGTGTATAAGGAGGCAACAGTCCCCATAAGCTTTGTTTAGGGCCTAGGGCCTAGGGCCTTGGTTTCCTCCCCCAACCATGGTCAGGACCTCAAGACACATCCCTCTTGTACAAAACCTCATAATGTGTCCATATCCCACTTCAAGGAACAATATCCCCTAGAAAAATCATGTGTGTTGGTTTAAGGTCTCTTCCATGTGTGATGTGGTGGTTAATTTTTAAGGTTTTAAATTGATTTTATATGTCAAAGACTAGGCAAGCTCAATGTTTATGTGATGATTTCAAATGTGGAAAATAAAACAATAACACTAATATAAACAATGTTATATTTTAATTATCTCTTAAATATTAATTTCATACATGATGCATCATATAGAAATCAAATATATTGAATGTAAACTAATTAACTTAATCACTTAGTCTACAATGTGTTAGGTTTTAATTTATAATATCCAATGACATCTACTTGTAAAATTGACTATTTTAATATGCACATTCATAAATACATTTGGTCACCATGTGTAATGTGTAAATATACAATAAATCATAATTTAACATTAATGCGAGTTGACTTCAAACATTATCTTTCATGATTAGTAAAACTAATATGAGAAAATGAGTATTATTGATTAAAAAAGTCCTTAAAACAAGGGAATAGCTACAAGGCAACTAGTCTCTGCCTACATAGTTTGCATCTAGTCCTGGTTGATTTATTGGGTTTCTAAATGTGAATGCTACTTATAATCCTTACACATTTTTCAATAATATTTCGCAATTCCTCTACATACCCTAGCAATGACACGTTTCTTCTAATTTCATGAATTTGTGTTCAACGCCACTTTCAATGGTGCTCAAGGAAGCTAGCTTGTTAGTGGCAATATTGTAGTGTGAATATCATTGAGTGTGCATTTTTATGGATAATATTTATTGGCACATTATGCCAAACATCTATTGTTTGTGTATATTGAAAGGAAACGATACATGATGGATGATTGATCAGAGGAAAAAAAATAAAAATTTACCACATTATGCCACCAAACAAATAGATGTCGTCGGCACCCAGATGTACTCTTTCGATAGAGATAATATCAAACATATTCTCAGTATTTATTCAAAGTATTTATGAGCCATATACAAAGATATTTGATTTAGTTGTATGATTCTCGTTACTTCTACCCATGTGTTTAAATAGTTTGTAGTTATAACTATGTTCACAATCAAGCAATGCTCATTATTTCTACACCTTGGCTATGCTCATTACTTCTACACCTTGGCTTCATCAAATCAAGGCATGCATGTTGACAATCGGTCGAGCCAATCAAACTTTATTACTTCTATGTCCATTTATTTGAAAACTTTGGTGATAAATTATACCGCATCAAAGTTTTGATTTATTTGAAATTTAATTAATTTTTTAATATTGATCAATTTAAAATTAAAAAAAAAATGATAAAACTGTTGTTGTATGTTTTTTATTATTATATATTCAATAATATACTAAATCACTAATATAACAAGTTTTTTAATATATTTGTTATTATTATATATTCAATTATAATTATATACTAAGTCAATAATATAACAAGTTTTATTTGATTGCATGGAGAATAGTAGGATTTAAGGTTAGAGTTGATGTGATATGTAATATTGTATGTAAAAAATGAAAAATTAGAATCCATGTGGCATTAATTTATATGATGATGTTGATGATTAACGTCTATTGAGACCGAATTGGTTTATCGGACCTTAAGAGGGTAAGGGATTACTTGCAATTCTTTAGAATTTTGTTTATGTGTTCGAAAAGCAATAAGAAAAGCTTTCCAAGATCAACATAGTTTTATTGAGTTAAAAGGTTAGGAAGGTTGGTAGGGTGACAAATATTTTGAAATTGAGATCTAATCTGGGTATAGGTTGAACAATCTAAGAGAAAGTGTTTTTCATCTTCAACCTTCTTAGTGTCACAAAGGTGACACACTCTTTCATCCCATGGTGTTTTACGAATGGACCAACATCCAATTTCAATATGGAGCTCATGAGAATTTGTTTTTATCTTAGCAATGCTTCTTTTTTCTTTACACTTGTCCAAACAGAGAGATAATTTTGATCTTCTCGATTAGGGTTGATTACCTCCTTATAATACCTTATTTTTCTTTTTTCCTTTAACTGTTTATCACACATTCTCTCCTTAAATTTTGATTTAATAATATTTTTAATAGTATCCTTATCCTGCAAAATGGTCTCTTCCATTATCCCCTAATGGCTTAGCCAAGACTAGGCATATTTATTCCATCCTCCCTTGAATCGAAGGTGGTTACGGCTAGAGTTTGAAGCAATTTTAGGAAGCCTCTTATCTGCCATGTTCTTTAACTTGTTCATATACATTATGTATCTAGTCATAGTCGTGCTATCAATGGGGGAAAGACTTTCCTCTAAGAGGAGGATAGGATAGGGCATATTTCCTTTAATTTTAAGATTATAGGTTATAAAATTATTTTGGATTTTCTCTATCTTTCTCCAGGATTCTCGATACATACTGCATCCCCAAACTTCGCATCCATATAGAATAGTAGGCGTAACAAGAGTCTCAAAGAGGAGTTTCTTCTTATCCCATATCCAAAGATCGATTGATTTACAATTGTTTTCAAGCCCATAATAATCTTTCCATCCTCCATTTATCCTTTTCTCAATGCTATCATTCCAATTGAGCTTGTGGTGAATATCTATTCAAAGATATGTGTATGAGGTCACTTCCTCCAAGTTGTTGTTGTCATATAGAAGGTATCATAAGTGATATTGTTGGATTTAATTATCATGTCCTTAATATTTCCAGTATTAACGGTCATACCCATATTGGAGAAAAAACTCTTGTGGATTCTTAGTTTCTTTCCAAGATCGTTGGGACTCCTCGCCATAAGAATGATATCATCAACATGAAGAAGAGGATTGATGACTATACCAGTGAGAGTAGAGCCAACACAACCTGCTTCTACCAAGAAATATTATAACTTGTCAATGTATATGCCAAAAAGGGTAGGGGACAAGGCACAACCTTGTTGGACTCCAATATTGTAGTTAATTTCTTTTGACCATCCCTCAGTGTTCTTAAACTTGGAAATAATGTTCTCATACAATTTTATTGGAGGAGCCCTCAACTCGAAAGACACTTTTATCTCTTCCAACATATCCCAAAGGTTTTTCCTGGGAACCATGTCAAAATATTTTATAAAGTCAACAAAACAACAAAAAATATTGGTTTTAGTATTGCATAACTCCTCTGCAATGATCCTAAGGATAACAAGATGGTCCACCATTGAATGATATCTCCTAAACCTGGCCTAGACTTTATCTCTTTTCGTGACTTTCTATCCATAGGATAATCTTCTTTTAAGAAATAATTCCATATAGCTTGGTTAAAATCATGCTAATCATAATGGTCCTATAATCATAGGGAATGTTTATATCCCCATTTTAAAAAATAGGAACAATGAGTCTTTGCGTCCAAGGTTTAGGGAAGCCCTACTTGAATGCTAAATTGAAGAGCTTGTGTATTTGAAGGATGAGGATAGGCCCTTCGTTTTTAAAAATTTCATCTTGGTATCCTTCGATGTCCTTATATTTCCCATTTGCAATCCATTTAACCCTAAATTGTATGTCATCCAAAGAAAAAACTCTATCCTCTATAGGGACAATAGGAATGGTGTCCATGGCATTAGGGAACTCATAAATAATTTTAAGGTAGGAATTCCATTCCCTTAAGTGAATCATATTATTTTATTTAGTATTATGGATTAGAATTTGCCTCCAGAACTTCTTAGGATCAAGCTTAGATAATTGTGAAAGTCACTCTTTCCTTTTATTGATATAATACTTTTTTTTCCTTTTAATTAGGGATTTTATGTATTGATATTATTGATTTTTAAGGACTCATTAGAAGCATCCCTAATGGATTTCCTAGCAATTTTACACTCTTTATCATACCAAGGGTTGGTTGTTCTATTATTCTTTTTGTAGGACACCTAGAAACAAAACTTGTTAATAGAAGTGGAAAGGGTAGTTGTAAAATTATGATAGAGGTATTCAATGTTGTTATTATAAGTTAGGAGATGTAATTCACTATTTAAATCGTGTAAGAAAATAACTACTTTACTTTTTTCAAAGAGAAGTTGCCTTTGATTACTAGACTTTTCTTCAATGGCACTCCTATGCATGGAAAAGTTTAGAGTTAGGTTTATGGGTCTATGATCAGATTCGGGTTCATGGTCATTTAAAAACTCAAAAGTTACTCTTTGGTTGGAAACATGGATATCAGATATCACATAATCTACAACACTACTACCCAGTCCATGAATACAATTCATCTTGTTCGAGTTTTTCCATTTCATTACTCCATTGCAAATTATAAGGTCTTGAGAACTGTAGAGCTTGAGTATCTCAGTACCAAAAAAATTCTCAGTTAGGTCTTTAGAGCTTCTTTTGTAGCTACTAGATAAAACAAGGTCCTCATCTAGCCATAAAGGATTATGGTTGGAATCGTTGCTTAAAAGAGTAGCTTGGTTAGTTGCAATCCTAGCATTAAATTCTCATAGTAGGAGGATATTACATTCATTTCTCAAACCATAAATGTCTTGTTCTAAATTATTATAGGGATAATTTCTATCTAGATTGTTTTCTTATAAAAATTAGAATCAATAGGTGCAAAATAGAAAATTGCTATATACATCTTCTTAGCATCGATGTCTGAAATTTCTATCCAAATGTACTGATTGAGAGGGTAAATATTATGAAGTTGAATGTTAAGAGAAATTTTATTTCTAATATAACAGACTATGCCTCGTATCCCTCTACGGTAGGAATTTTTGTTCCATGCCGCCCATAAGACAAATCCTTCTATGTTAGGGACCTTATACTCTTCACGTTCCCATGTTTCAACTAGACAAATAATATCGATGTCACTCCAGATCCAACTTATCATAGGACCTTTGCACCATGGAAAGCCAGGACAGTTCCAAAAAAGGATCTAGAGTGTCCCAAATTCCTATTTATTATTATCCTTTTGGTCTCTATCCTTAACAATAGATTTTTTATTTCTAATTATTTCCCATTTTCCTTCTTTCCTGACTTATTTTACCTTTTGAACTTCTTTCCTTAATTCAACTCGGTCTTTGGGAATGAGGTCTTCATTTATCAATATTCCCAACCCTTTTAAGCTCTGACATTTACTGAGTATGCTATATTTATAGTCATTACAACTTACTTTGACACAGATCAACCTATCTTTATGTTCAATTATTTTTCCTAGCCTCTTTGCTTCTATGAGGTAAGTTGTTTCAATTTGTTATTTATTTTTTAGTTCTTCTTTTACTATTGCTAGCTTATCCTCCTCTTGTTTTTCTTTTATACCAAACATTATGAGGTTCAAGGCTCTTTTATTACGCTCATTATCCAATTTGATTATCTTATTCATTTCCTCTTTGATGGGTTTGATATCCAATTTGTTTTCTAGACTATTGAGGGTCAAATTGTTGGTCAGTTTTTATTCTAGCTCTTTAATCGTATATCTCAAGTTGTGATTTTCTTCAACCTATCCTTCTTGGGTTGATTGTTTTTGTTTTTCCATTTCTTGAATTCTAGCCTCCATTGTCTGCAATTGACTCTTGAACCCTAACAATCTATCCTCTAGATGTGTTTGAATCATATCTTCAAAGAGTATAATTTTTTTATCAAGCATTGCCTCTAACTCTATTTGGAGTTTTACATCTCTTTCTTAACTCCTTTTTTCAAATGATTCTAACTCTATTTGGAGTTTGGAATCTCTTTCTTCTCTCCTTTTTTCTAATGATTCCATACATTTATGAAGACTCTCTAGGGTGACTTTGGGGGGCCTCCCCCTAATATGATGGGTTTTCAAAATAGGTAGTGGGGTGCTCATAATTAAAAGTAGAGAAAATCAATAGAAACTGACTCACCTAATTTACGAACATGCGCCCAGGTGCTCAATGAGTTAAAGAATCCAAAACTATAGAGTCACCCGTAAAACTGTTGAATCCAAATATTTCAGGCAAAACCACAGATTTAAAATACAGGTCCGCACAGTTTATGATAATAGGTCTTCAAGTAATAATGCATCACCACAAAACCACCGAGTTAAAATTTTCTTCAAAACCAAAAATTCTAAACCACATATTTTCCTCACCGCATATTCACATCACGGGAATAGGGCCAAATTCAAAAATACATCAGATTCAAGACCACATATTATTTTGTTCAAAACTGTAGAGTGTCAGGACCACATATTCAAAACCACTTAATAATGTATCACAATATATTCTCATCACCGGATTAGGGCCAAATTCAAAAACAAACTGTGGATTCTCCTACTCCAAAACCACATATTACACACCATAAAAGTCATAGATTCGCCTTGCTCAAAACTACAGATTTTACTCGTTCAAAATCGTAGATTCACCTCGCTCAAAACCCATATCCACAGAGATTGTTCAATAGTTGGCTGTCATTGATGTCCACCCTTGGAGAGTGATATTGGAGATTGATGTCAACCCTTGGAGAGGTCCAAAGATGTTGGACAGTTGGTTGACATTTGTATGATCGAGATTGATGGTGAGTTAGTTAATTTGGGTACATTTGATGCAGTCTACATGTAGCATCAGAGGTGTGGCTAAGGATATCGTAGTTGATCATGGAATTTGGTCATGAAGGATGGAGTAAATTAAGGTAACTCATTCATGAATAGATAGTACTCATCGTACCATTTTCGGTGATATGTGGAATGCCACGTAGTTCCTCACAGTTAGGGAGACATGGCCTTGTAAAGTTAGATGCCCCAAAGAGTGGACAAGAAGCCCCTACTTTGTTAGAAGTATTGGTAAAAGGGCTAGATTTTTTGTAAAAAGAAAACCCTAGAAGACCTAAATTAAGGAGAGGCGTTACCTAGCACAAGTATATAACCACCTCAAGGAATCATTTACAAGCACACTCACACACTCATTCATTTATTATCTATCTTGTGAACTAGAGATATTTTGCTAAGGTTGTGACAGAATGTTTCTGAGGTAGCAAAGGAAGGTCGAAGGAGAAAATCTTGGGGTTGTAGAAAATCCTAGTTTTTGAGGTATCTGTGGGTTGCAGGTCAGAAGAGAACATATGTACATGGGTTGCAGTGAAGCATGGATATCTGTGGGTTGTAGAAGAGTAAGTCGTGTATATGTAAAAAGACTTGTGAAAGGTTGTGAAGGGATGTTGGTACCATGTTGCTGAGGATTGTGGAAGAGTTACAGATTAGTTTACAGTAAAACAATTCAACTACAAGATCAGAGGTAAGTCTTAATGGTTATGGTTATGTGTTATGATACATGCATGGTGATGATAGTATGTGATATGGTACATCTTGGTGATGTTATGGTACATTGATTAGAAGCACTATTGGCTATCTTGGTTTATGGTTTGGTTACATGTTATGGTGCATACTTGAGGCTTGGTATATTGTGTTATGAGGTTGCATCTTGGTGATATTGAGGATCATGCTTGAGGCATATGTTTAGGATGGCAGGATGGGGCAAGGAAATGAGGTTGTATCCTCCTTCTAGTTGGATTTAGAGAATCAAGGAGTTGGAGATTCCTTCAAATTGGAGCCTGAGAACTAGGTGGATTTAGCCACCTTTTGGTCGGAGCCAAAGAACCCAGGGGGTTGTAGCCTCCTTCTAGTTGGAGCCACAGAATTCAGGGAGTTGTAGCTTCCTTTAGGTTGGAGCCTGCAAATAGGGGGTTGTAGCCTCCTTCCAGTTGCAGCTGGATAATTTGGAAGTTGGTGCTTCCTATGAATGAATTCTTGATATATATAATAAATCATTTTGTGGTTTTATCCCATTTGGGTTTCCACGTAAATACTGGTGTACTGTGTATTTGTTGTGATGTTATTGATGTTATGTTTCTTGTGATTATATGCTCATGATATATTGAATGCAAACATAGATGATACATTGATGATAAATTGTTGAACATTATTGTTAAAGTGAAAGAATATATATTGTGGTTAAAAGTGGTATAAAGTTCTCATACTGATTCACCCCCCCCTCCAAGTATTCCAACAATTGGTATCAGAGAGGGTTCCTTCAAGGAAAAAATTTAACCACTAAAAGGAGATCATGAAGGAGTTCATGGAATACAGTGAGAATGGAGTACCAATGTTTGATTGTCAGAGTGGTCTAGTGTATGAGATGTGGAGAAGCAGAATGGGAAAATGTTTGTAGGCACAAGGATATGATAGTTGGTATGTAGTTAAACATTTTTTCTACCAAGAAAGCAAAGAATGTAGCCAAGAAGGAATTGAAGAAGAATACAAAAATAGCAATGGATTTCATCTTGGAAGGATTACATGATTCGGTAAGAGAAAAGGTTGGAAAGTGTTCATCAGCTAAAGAACTTTGGGATAAGCTACATGATATCTATTTTTCTCACATTACAGAGTTATATTTTTCTAAAGAAGATGCAGGTACATAACAAGAAGAAAGATTCTCATCATGTCAAACAGATTCAAAAGAGGAAGAGTACGAAGAAGCAGAAGTTGATTACATAGGACAATTGACCAGTGCAATTGAATATCTAAGGACTGAAAGAAAGGAAAACAACTCACTCCAAGAAGAACTAAAGAATATGGAGGAATCAAAGAACTCCAACACCAAAGAAGTCGAGTAGACGATCATGATGCTAAAAGGTCAGATAGAAGAATCCAGAAGGATTAAAGAAACTCTCGAGGATCAGAAGCAGTATTTGGAATCCAAAATATCAACATAGAAGGAAGAAGCAGAAAAGAGAGAGAATATACTGACATATCATCTTAAGGAAAGAACTAATGATTTAAATAATCTTGAAGCAAAGTTCAATCAACAAGGAAGAAAAATTGAAGATGAAATAATCACATTGAAGATCCATATTAAAGAAGCAAAGTGAATAGAATAAGTAATGAGGAACCAAATGATGAAGAAATAAGAAGAGGAGGAGAAGCTTGAAGAAGAAGTTGTCATGTTAAGAGTAAAAGTTGCCAATATCAACACGAATGTTGAAGAGAAAGAAACATCCACATCATCAGTTGAAGAGAATCCCTCCAGCTTTCCATAAAGGAATAATGAAGAGAAGCCAAAGACTTATGAAGAAGTCATTAAAAGTTTGATGAAGAACAAAGAATGAAAGCCCTTGAAGAATAGAATTCCAGAAGTGCAAAAGAATCAAGAAGAAGACTACATAAGAATATCCTCCATGTTCAAGCCACAAAGAAACCTCAATCATGATCATGATCAACCAAGGCAGGAATTTATAAGGACTACACCACGAAGAATATCATTCACTCCCAGGTATGTAAATTTATTTTATGGTCATTGTTTTTATTGTACTAAATTTGGACATAAGGTTGCATATTCCAGGGTTTATGGAAGAAATGTTAAAGAAAGAAATACTTATGTGGCCCCATGTAGCATTGAATGTTACAAATGTCATAACTATGGACACACAGCTCGTGATTGTAGAAGCATGATCGATACTTCCATAAAACAAAACATCGATATCAGATATAAGAAAGTATGGAAAATAAAACAAGAAGAACAAGTGAACAAAGACCAAGTCCCGGAGATCACAAGATTGGCAATAATACGAGATAAAGACAAATCTATATAGAAAAAGGAAGATGTTCGATACAGAAAGGTTTTGATAAGAAATTAAAGAAAAGTACAGGTGAATAAAGAACACGTTCAAGAGATTGTACTTTCAGGAATTATAGAGCAAGATCAATCCACATGAAGAAAGGGAGACGTCAAAGTTCATAGAAATTATGACTCTACAGACGAAGAGGGAGATGACTCTGCATCAGAGTGGGTATTTTTATGAGCCATCCAGCTTGGAGACTCCTAGTAAATATGTATGATAAACAAGGGGAGTCTTTGCAGTAACATAGATAGATCAGAGAACCATCCTTCGGGCAGTGGTTGCAGAGACAAATTCAGAGCAGTTAGATAACACAAGTACATACTAATATTCTGATCAGTGGAGAAGTAGTGTGTCCACACATGTGTCAGTTGGTAGTTACACATGCATAAGTTTATGATTGTATTTCACAGGGATATCTTCAGTACAGTTTGTTCCATACATGCAAAGTTTGATGATAAGATAGATCATATCAGTGGACATATTTGATTCAGTCTGATAAATAGGAACATGTGATGATCATTTGTAGTATATTCAAGAGAACTCTTCAGAATGGTACAATGATATATGGGTCAACATTGTGGACAGTTGAGTAGCATAGTTATGGATAGTTTGTGACATGTGAACAGAGATGGATTTGTGAGATTCTTAGAAGGTACAAAAAACATAAGTCAGATGCATAGCAACATATTTACAATTGGAATCAGTGGAATCAATTGGTCACAGAAAGGAAATCAGTGAAAGGCACAACAAAATAGGGAAAGAGAAACCATCAACATAAGCTATATCATCAAAAGGACATTGTTGAATAGTATGGTCAAGTGAACATGCCAAGTAAATAAAGAAATCAAATTTTGAATTATTTTTATGTATGTTAGTGAAATTCAAGAGGAATCACCAATGGACAATAAACAACACTAGAATATAGGAAAGTAAACACATATAGATAGCCCTACATTGATCTACATCTTACAGAAAATACAATAGAAGAAAAATCATCAGAGAGAGAGATCCAGAAAGGGATACATACCCACAGGGGGAGTTATTCTTTTTCCCATGATTGATTACAATAGGTACAATGTTAGGAGAAGACATATCGATAGAGGGAGTTAACCTTTGTTCAAAGAGGAAGAGAAATAATAGAGGAATGAAGACAAGGGAGAAGCCCCAATGAGAGATACCCTTTGTCATTGATGTCAAAGGGGGAGAGTGAGAAACATCGATAAGGAATGATGGTCATAGTGGGAGGATGAGCATGAGTGTTTCCATGTTTAAGTGTTGCCATCAATGCCAAAGGGGGAGATTGTTGGACAACTGGTTTGGACAGTTGGTTGTCATTGATGTCAACCCTTGGAGAGTGATATTGGAGACTGATTTCAACCCTTAGAGATTGATGTCAACCCTTGGAGAGGTCTAGATATGTTGGAAAATTGGTTGACATTTTTATGATCGATATTGATGGTGAGTTAGTTAATTTGGGTACATTTGATGTAGTCTACATGTAGCACTAGAGGTGTGGCTAAGGATCTTGTAGTTGATCATGGAATTTGGTCATGAAGGATCAAGTAAATTAAGGTAACTCATTCATGTATGGATAGTACTCATCGTATCGTTTCTGGTGATATGTGGAATGACACATATTTCCTCACGATTAGGGAGATATGGTCTTGTAAACTTGGACACCTGAAGAGTGGACAAGAAGCCCCTAGTTTGTTATAAGTCTTGGTCAAAGGGGTAAAGTTGTTGTAACAATAAAACCCTAGAATACCTAAATTAAGGAGAGGATTTACCTAGCACAAGTATATAAACACCTCAAGGAGTCATTTACAAGAACACTCACACACTCATTCATTGATTATCTATCTTGTGAACTAGTGATCTTTTGCTAACATTGCGATAGAATTTTTCTAAGGTAGCGAAGGAAGTTCAAAGGAAAAAGTATCAGCGTTGCAACAGACCCTATTTTCTGAGGTATCGATGGGTTGCAGGTCAGAAGAGTGAATATGTACGCGGGCTGCAGTGAATTATGGATATTTGCGGGATATGGAAGAGCAAGTCGTGTATATGTAAAAAGACTTGTGAAATATTGTGAAGGGATGTTGGTACCAAGTTGTTGAGGACTATGGAAGAGTTCTAGATCAGTTTATAGTACAACAAGTCAACTACATGATGAGAGGTAAGGCTTAAGGGTTATGGTACATGCATGGTGATGATAGTATGTGATATGGTACATCTTGGTGATGTCATGGTACATTAATTAGAAGCACTATTGGCTATCTTGGTGTATGGTTTGGTTACATGTTATGGTTCATACTTGAGGCTTTGTATATTTTTTTATGAGGTTTCATCTTGGTGATATTGAGGAGAATGCTTGACGCATGTGTTCATGGTGGTAGGATGGGGCAAGGAAATGGGGTTGTAGCCTCCTTCTGGTTGGAGCCAGAGAATCAAGGAGTTGGATCTTCCTTCAGGTTGGAGCCTAAGAACTAGGTGGTTGTATCCACCTTCCAGTTGGAGTCGGAGAACCCATGGGGTTGTATCCTCCTTCTGATTGGAGCCATAGAATTTAGGGAGTTGTAGCTTCCTTTAGGTTGGAGCCTATAAATAGGGGGTTGTAGCCTCCTTCCAATTGCAGCTAGAGAATCCAGAAGTTGGTGCTTCTTATAAATGAATTCTTGATATATATATATATATATATATATATATATATATATATATATATATATATATATATATATATATATAAGAAAGTATTTTGTGGGGGTTTCCACGTAAATATTGGTGTACTATGTATTTGATGTGATGTTGCTTATGATTATATGCTCATGATATATTGAGCGCAAACATAGATGATACATTGATAATAAACTGTTGAACATTGTGGTTAAAGTGAAAGAATATACATTGTGGTTAAAAGTGGTATAAAGTGCTCATACCGATTCATCCCCCCCCCCCCTCTCAATAATAATTATTCCAATAGTTATTTTAAGTTTGTATGTATTTTAACTTTAGTTTAATTAAACATTAAAGAGAATCTAAAAATGTAAATTTTTAAATACTTACAAAATTTAAAGTTTAAAAATGTGTGTGTGTGTGTGTGTGTGTGTGATAACTTATTTAACATGAACAGTAAGTTATTTAACTTAAACAATTTTATAAAAAAAATAAAAATACTCCTATCATTGATCTACTCATTTGAGATGGAAATTGGAAAATATGGTTGAGTAACTCTGATTGTTTTACTTTGAACTTGACAAACAGGTGGCTATGTGGTTGTCGATGATTGGGTGAAAGAGACATTATTCCCATTTTTCAGAATATGAATTTTTTAATTTGAATTATGGTAGTGGCGACCATATCCCCACCTTTCTTGTAGACTGCAACCTTTCGATTTTATAAATTCAAGATAGTGTTGGTAAAACAATGTTTATTAGCAAAATGATGTGGATGACATCTACATTCGGGTAGTTTCCATCAAACTACAATTAAGTAGTCAACTGACAGATGATGCATGTTGTAAGCTTGGATTTTGTACCTCTACGTTCTATTAAAAATAAATGAATGAGCCATTTTCCAATGTATCATGTACCAATTCACCTAATTTTTCCATGCATTTTAAAAGTTTACCAAGTGGCAGAAAGAGGTACCAGGTGATAAATCTTTAATATGCTATGCAACAAGTATCGATGGGAATTTGAGAAGGTCCTTGCCATGATGCCCAATGAGAGGAGTCAAATTCTCTCATAGGAGCCAACTTTGTGGGTTAAGCCAATGGGCCATATTTGACAACTAGGTTGCAGACCCCACTCCTGGTTGTAGCATTCTGAGCAGCAAAATGATGCCGAGGAGGTACCTTCGCTATGGCAACAAATTCAAAAGTTTGCATGGACATGGGGGAGGGGAAGAGACCCCAAATCCATTGATTTTGTTAAATTCATCCCCTCCCACATGAAAGGGATCTTCAATCCCACAAGAAATTCCTTCAATGCCAACCAAACCCAACAATGCGATCTTTGGTTTATTTAATCAAGCTCTGTCTTTTCCTTTGTTGATGGTTATGGCTGTGTATCTAGGAGAAATGCTACTTCCACTCATTTTGTATCTAGTTTCGATTCATGGGATACTAAGTCCACTTAATTTGTAACTTGCTCTACTTCATTCCTCCAACTCTCGGCAATTGTACTCAGATACTTTTCTCAAAACATATTGAATGGAATAATTATGTTGAATTGGGCTCCACAAAAATTAGGTTAGAGAATACCATATACAACCTTGGAAATTTGGAGCTTACCAAACTATCAATTTACTTCCCAAATGACATCTCAAGTAATATTTAGGGTTCCATTCCTACCTAATTAGTAATTTGCAACAATTCTGTATGGCTAGTCTATCCACCCATGAGTATATGAAGGCTTCCCCTTTCCATCGGAAGTGTTGGACATAAGAAAACAAAACATAGGTCAAGTAGAGGTTCATTCATAAAATATTGAACCCGGGATTTAGATTACTTTCAAGAAAGGGATTGCAATTTACTATGTTCTTTTTGGTAGACTTTTCTATACCCAAATCAGCCTTTGTGCATTTTCTCCCAATTGACACCAATGCCACATTTGAATTACATTTTCCCAAGAAATTTGATCCCAAAAATAGCTTATCGGATTGCAACATTTGGTGATCTCAATACATAATTATGTACTTTGTGATCTCTATAAGCATTTCCATACACATCAGCCACAACAGTTCCAAGGAAAATAGGAAAAAAGAAGCCATGGAAATCTTGGACCAGCCACAACAGTTCCAAGGACAATAGGAAAAAACTAGCCATGGAAATATTGGATGACAAGGCTCAACAAAGAACAATGTATGTAGGCATGTTAATGAAGTTATATATATTTAATACATGCATTTCATTGTGTTATGAAATTTACAGCTCTTGTTCATTTCTCATTTCATAATTCTAAACTAGGTATTCATTCTCACTAGATGTGTATTTTCATATAGTTGTTACATAGAGAAATAACATTAGATATAACAAGGAAATTCATACAATTGACACATTATTGGTATGGCATACTACATTCAAGGACATGAAAAATTAATCCTATGGTATATTATACATTCAAGGATAGAAATAATATAGACATTAGTTATTCTTGCTTACATTGTTGGTTTTAGATATACAATAAGTATTTCAAGATTTTACATTGTTGGTTTCAAATATACAGTAAGTATTTCAAAAATAATAGATATTCAATTGTACAAAGTATTTGTTGATGCATCAATGATATATGACATGCTCAATGCAAGAAGCACTCTTATGTAATTTTTACATGAATGGTATCAAATGTTATTCCATGTCAGAAGGT